>CM067511.1:12761337-12783837 GCA_034509495.1 Acestrorhynchus altus | reverse complement strand
TTCTGCATAAATCCAAATGATTTAATCTTTATTACTGGCCTTGTATAATGCAAAACTTAATGTTCAGTCTATACTTAACTAGTTAATTAATAGCTAATTTAACAAGAAAACTGTAGGGTCCTGTGATTAAGGGGGCTTGTGTTGTAATCCTAAACTTGCAAAGAACATTACAAATGGCATATTTGGGCTGAAATAATCTGGATACTTATATACTTGAATTTTATGACATTTTATTCATTTCAAACTATTTACCAGATAATAATGTAAATAATGTAATAAATGTATGTAAATTCAATGTTCATTGTTTTCTTGAAAAAAATGAACATAGATATCTTGTTTTTAAGTTATGACTCTCTATGAGGTGCTTCAAAACAAACAAAAATATGCATTTATAAAACACCAGAATTGTAGTTATCTGGAACATCACTAGCTTATTAACTTTGCTCTGAGCAAAATCAGAATGGTATGACTGATGCTATATGACTAGCTCAATGTAAATAGTGGAAACTACAAATTACAACTCAACAATCATCCATATATAAATGTAATAATTTACACTATAGTAACTTGTATTGATAACACAATTTCTAGATCAATGATGCAAAATGACCCTAAAAAATCTTAGTAATGATAATCTTAATAGGTAGCCGCTTTTGGCTGAGAACCATTAGTAAGCAAAGCAGTCAAGGCACATTTATCTGAAGAGACAGCTGCTGATTACTACGAGAACTTTGGAAACTGAGCGCCCCACAACGCACGTGAAAAAAAGTCTCAGAGCCAAAGCAAAAGACCCTGTGTTAAAACTGTGACTCCGAACGGCCCTCGATTGAGATGTCACAAACAAAGCAGTGGTGCCTGACAGGCACATAAAGATGCTGTTATTGCCAGCAGACCTTGGGGCCATTGACTCTGAGGACACATTAGTAAACCATTCAGGCAAATTCTAAAAATCTCCCATTTGGCCTAGCTGCTTGGGTGACCTCTGCTCCATTAGTATGGAAATCCCCTTGGCTACAATATCCAGTTCAACCTTGTGCCAACACAATGTCAGAGTGAGGATTAGTTTGTTAAGTTCTGACTTCGACCAGGCAGAGGGGGACATTTCTGCTGCGTGTCTAGTATTGAGAAAGTAATATTATGAAATTTCATTTGCACAACATTCCCAAATATTGTTTCTTAGGCCTTGACTGCCCTTTAAAAACTGGTCTGGTCAGCTTTTCCATAAAGGAACTTTTTGTAAGAAACCATGCCTGAAAACATTTGTGGGATTTATGGGAAGAACCTTTAGACAGTTCTACAGGTTCTTTATCGGTTCAAGCATTCTTCCTAGATCCCTTACACTATGTGAGCGCTCGCACATCTTCTTAACAAAAATGGTTATTTAAAGCAATCCTGTGCAAACCTTCCAAAGGAATTTTCAGATGGTATTATGAGTACTGCCGAGAACTGCTGCATACGTAAGTACATACATAAATCATCACACACTTTTCTCAAACCATTCCGAGCAGTTAAGTAACCCCAAACAGACAGACGTTGCTGTTCTAAGAAAACCATATAATGTCCAAATGGAAATTTTACAGGAAAAGGGAAAAATCTTCATCACTTAAATGTAGAAGTTGTACAACAAACAATTATTTCCAGTAAGGTAAGACTATTTCTATTTGTCATTATGAAGTTTTCTTGTGTTGTAAATAAAATGGAATATAACGTTACAAATTGAAAAACAGTAGTAATGACTGAGTAAATTTCTGTGCTTTCCATGCTTTTGACCATATTTTCAAACTGATCTTTAAACTGCTCAAAGCAACAGTATGTAGCAATTTTAAAGGTATATTCATAGAAATTGACTTTAATAAGGAATTGGCATTTCTGTCATCGTCCAGAATTCATTTGTGTAAAATCCTTTAATATTAATTTACTATATCAGCTACACTTCTTTCACAGTTCTGTATCTCTTTGTTAAGAAATATAAGTGTGTAAACTAGTTTATATGGGGTCAAAGTGTGACTTATATCTACAGTAGTGGTGTTAAAGTGATAGTAGCCTAGGGGTAAAAGTACCAATATTCATATAATGTTCACATTCAATCTTTGTAGAACATATTTGTAGAATATTTCACTTCACCATGGATTTATGTGGAGTTATACTATTACTTAATTTTGTCCATGACAAATTTCCACCCACCCTTTCTCTCTCTCTCTCTTCTCTTCTTTCTTCTTTCTTCTTTCTCTCTCTCTCTATATATATATATATATATATATTATATATATATATATATATATATATATATAGAGAGAGAGAGAGAGAGAGAGAGAGAGAGAGAGAGAGAGAGATCATATTTCTATGTGTGTAATCTTTGTTTTGGTAACATTTTAAAATAGCACGGTTGTGATCCAGGATTGCTCTAGGTGCAGAAAGGGCAGAAAGCTCAGGCTCTCTAGGGGTTCCTCTAAGAATAATTTAGGATGAAGGTCCAGTTTCACTTTGGTGAAATTTAGAGGAGAGCTTTAAGGTCAGTGACCATGTGAGGGCTAGCAATTGGTTAGGAGTGGCACTGGCCCTATTTTACATGTTTGCACGCAGCGGGTGGGGGTGGCTTATGGCTGTGGCAACCAGAACATACCAGAGTGAGGAATATCAAACTACAACTGCTGTTCTCCAAAAGAGCAGAGAAGAGTGGGCTGTGTCTGAAAGAACACAAACAGTGGAGGCTTCAGGCGCCGCTTACTGCAATTGGACGAGGAGGTGACCCTGCTTGGCCTGCCAGGGCCCTCTGAGATGAGCATTGTCGCTAGTGTGGAGCGGTTTCACTTGGCACGTTAAATTGCCTCCATTGTGATGTGCTTTCCCCTCTCGCTCCCTTTATCCTATCAGGTTGAATACTAATTGTTTGTGGTGAAAAGACTGCCTAGCGGGCTGAAATAAAGACTGGCGGGTGACTCCCTCCACAACAACAGACAGGTCGCTGTTGTTCAGGCACCATTGTCACTGCGGCATGATTGCGATGTATCATCCAAGGTGTGTGTGTGAAAGAGGAAAAGCTCAGGTCACAGTTTAGATAGCTTCATGGCTACAGCCAGCAGAAGTTGGCGGATGAAAATATTCATCAACATCATGCGAGTTTTTACATACACCCCCACTCTGCTACAGCATAATTTTTTAAGTGCTTGAGTTTTGATTTTGGACATGTAAACCCTTATAAATTAAGGGTTATCATGGCAATAGATTAAATTACATCTACTGTTTAACTAAAATATCTTTTTTTTTATTCAGTCATGATATCTATGACCAGGAGTCCCAAAGATAATTTTTTAAAGTGTAAAAAAGGTTTTGCTGTTTATGAGAGAAAAGGTTGAACCACCTTCTTCCCTCCATCATTTAGTATTAGTTATTAATGATCTCTGGCAATTTTTTTGAGCTGTCCAATGATGCTGTGTTATCAGGAGTTTGAAAAGAAAAGTGGTTGGCTGGTGTTGAGCAGCTATCGTTAGTCACTATGCTTGGCTGCAGTGCTGCAGCTGGACCCTCCTCAAAACTTGAATAATTTGTATGACTCACAATGTCAAACCTACTCACCAATTGACTCACCTGTCAATTGATTCATTCTGTGTGTCAGATTTATGTGACAATAAGTGTATATTGGTTACCAGCCCATTGGTGTACATACACATTTTGTTGATGACTCTACAATCCACATTATCAACCAGGAACATTTAGAATCGCTGGTTTAGGTGATTTTCGCAGGCTGGTGTTCTTTATGAGTTGTCAAGAATAATGCAAATGTATAAGAAGAGCATTAGTGTTACTTTTATAAATGAGCAAATTTGTTACTGTGACACTCAAAATGCTCTTAAAGTCACAGTAAAATCTGCACATGCATTCTTATAAACCTGGTAATAGACCTCTATGCTTCTATATACATTCTTAAATGCATTCGTATATTTATACAAATATACATTCTATATACATCTTCATCACTGATCTTTCCTAAGACTGAACACAAACCAACACAGCTGGTATGCTGTATATCTGTTAAACACACAGTCTTGACCATTTATGCTGATTTTCACTCACTGTTAAAAAGCTGTATTTGTCCTGGGGTAGTACTGCTTTTCAGACTAGTAAAATAGTGAGGATACATAACTCTCTACACTTGTTGAAAGTCAGAATATAATGAACTTTGACCAAGATTTGTATTAATTGCAGCTCTGTACAGTTTATATGTAACATTTATTTGAGAATTTGTCATTGCTTACTTTACTTAAAGTGTCTACAAAAGTTAACTTCAGTTAAAAATGTCTTGAATGTTCAAAGAGGTTGAAAAAAGAAAGAATTTCTCAAAAAAATGAAAGAAGTGGATTAGACTCTTATTCTCAAAATACATTTAATACGAACCAGTTTGAATCACTGTATGGGTCTGGTCAAGTATGCCCCCAAAAACCATGAATTATTGCCAGATAAATTCATCATTGATTTTTCAAAAGACTGACCAGTGAGCAGTTCTGCTTAGTGTTATTTCAAAACAAGCAATTTTCCCAATTGGGTTCAATTTTAATCCGTGAAACCCACCTATAACATCAAACACAGGAACGTAGTTATGAGAAATGATTGTGATGTCCTTAGTATAATGTTAACTGGCCTTCTGACTTTCATTCATTTTAAAAACACGATCTTATTCCCTTATCGATTAGAATGGAAATGCAGCTACACAGACCTTTATTTCGAGACCGGCATGAATGCTGTAATTAACACAAGTGGTGATTAGTTGTAGGCGTCTGGCGCTTCAAAGGCCAAAAGAAATGTTTGAATCATAACGGAATAATGTTCATTCACACAAGAAAATTTGAGAGGCAAAAATGCTGCATATCATAGAAAAAGACTGAATTCAGGTCATCAAAACCTTATTTCCTTGTTTTACAGCACAGTCATCTGAAGTAAGATCGAGGAGGTTGCTGGAAGGGACCTCTGCTGTCTAATGGCTTGGTTTTGTCCTCCTTTATCGAGACCACTGATGAGAAACTGAGTGAAAGGAGGCACGGATTCTTTTTCTCTTGGTGAAGGTGATTAAAAATACCTCTTGTGATCTCATACAATCACTGCATTTTCCCACAGTGTGAGTAAAGCCAGCACTCAGAAGTCGTCCATATTACATGCAAATTTCAATTCTTTACTTCATCTTATTCTTTTAGTTTTTTTTATTTATTTATTTTTAGTCATTAATGCTTAAGTGAAATTTATGCAGTGCAGTGTCTACTAGCACAAGTCTATTATTTTGTTGGATGAGAATGAATAGCATCTCTTTGCTAAATGACCTGACAGCAAATCACTGCATCTCAATTTCAGTGAGGGTTCACTCTGGAGAGGCCGGGCTGAGAAGTGTCTTGTTTGACACCCAGACATCAAATGAGCATTATAGATAAACCATGCTTTCTGGCCATAGAAAAGTGGCTACAATTACTAACCTGGCTCACTAGAGTTTCACTAGAGTTTCTTTGTTCACCAAGCCGAACACTGTGTTGAGGTGATGTTGAGGTGATTTGACTCAAACACAAGCATTGTTACATTAAAATAGCAGTAGCATATTTGATACATTGATGACATTCCTGATATGTCTAGTGTTATTAATGTTTATTACCAGCAACTGTGATAACAGCTGTTTACTATTTATACAACTGTCATCACATACATACCTAAAATTATCAAAACTTAACTGACTCCAAACTAATTAACTAGTAAGAATGAGACGTGGCAAATGTACACATAGTACTATTCAAATAGTTAGTGAAATGTTAGTTAAGTTATTGGGATCACTAACACTGGTAGACACGAGCAAAAGGTCTTATGATATTTCGCTACCAATTTATATGTAATACGATTTGGGTTTCCACAATATGAATAATAATTATATTTATTTATTTATTTATTTATTTATTTATTTATTCATTCGCTCATCTGCTCGCTCATTCATTCATTCATTCATTCATTCATTCATTTATTTATTATTACATTATTATTATTACATTATTGAATAATCATTCACCATTCATATATCACTTTCAGATTTGTATGAAAATCTGACTTATTTTAATAGATCTATGCAGGAAATATACTATATCTTTTAAAATAATAATAATAACATATGGGAGTAAACACTGTCACGGGACTCACTGAAACACTGAATAATGTAAAATATATACTTAAATGCCAGCTGATTTCATCGAAAAGAGGTGTCCTCCAGATCAGCATATGTTAATAAGGGGATTGTCCTCTTCCATAAATTTAGAACTCAGTTGCCTGAACTTGGTTTGTCTGCCATTTGTCTTGATTACAGCTTGTACTCATTTATTTACAGCTTGAGGGAGAGGTATGCTGGCTGGTTGTATTCTCGGCATAGGCCTCTTCTTTGTTCCATGCTTCCTCCCAGGGTTGAGCATCGAACACTTGTACACAGGACTCCAGCTAGCCACTGACTAATTTCACTTTCAGCTACATATCATATGCACTCTCCTGAACATCTTCAACTGAGAACAACAAACTATTTCTAATTGGGACTGTAGCATAGCATGATCACATATAAGTATTAGTCTCACAGTAAAAAGAACACCAACCAAAAAGGGCTGCAAACAAGTGATTGAAGAAGGTTGCAGAGTGTGTACGCTGCTGTGAGCCTCATGTGTTACAAGATCATCTTTCCTGTGGGGAAGAATTTGAAGGGAGAGGATACAGTGACCAACAGTCAGTCACGCCTAAGACAGTGGAGAGAGACATCATCAGAACTATACACTGTGCAAACATCAGAGCTCAAAACAGAATATAAAATGAATTGATTCACATCAGAGTAGAGCCAATACCTTTATTCTTTTTTATTCTTAATGTCACTTGATAAATGCACTGACCACAGAGCACTTCATAGTTCTATAATTACAGACTGGTAGTCTGTTTCTATGTACAATATCCTTTTAGATGGAAAAGGCTAATGCTTTAACACTACGTCAATACACTGTCCACTATTAGATACCGCCACCTAATTGTTTCACTCAGATGTAGATCTGATTCTGTAAGTCTTTTTCAGCAGTAGTTTGAGTTGCACATTCAGATATATCTAATATGTAAAGGAACAATTTACTGTAAATAAAATGAAGTTTGAGCAGTTATGGCTTAATTCTGTATATAAAATGCATTAATTAAGTATTGTAAGTCCTTGTATAAATATTAAGTAAATGATAATGATAACCAATGAATCATAGTCATCAACATAATCATTTTGTTTCAGGTCGATTTAACGCTTAATATCATCATTAAAAATTATTAGCTTATTATAATGTCTGGTTATATTCCGTGATGTCACACACCTAAACATAGTTTTGTAATTATCTCAAAACTTACCATAAGTTGAAGTAATTGTATACGGTCATTAGTGTTGGCTTTTAGCCTAGCACATATACTTGCCTTCTTCCCCCGTGTTTGGTGTTCTCATATGGCAATACTGAGGTAGTCTGGTTTGTTTTTGAGAGAGCAAACAAAATCCTTTACAATTAAAATAGATACCCTTAAACATTTTGTTTGATACTCTTCTTCCTTTGACTTTAGCTTGTTTGTTCAAAAAGTCCTTCCACAGACTCTGGCATGTGTGTAGCCACATGGCCATGGCTTATATAAATTTCTTTAACTACAAAGTGGTGGTGACGTTCATGGTTGTCTCAGAAAATGTGCTCTCAGAGTATTTTTAAAGTTTTAAAGTCAGCATTGTGTGATGAATAATGGAGCTGAGAAAACTACTAAACTTCACTTTTTCCCAACTGAATTAAATCCCAGTTTAAATGCCAAAGGACCTTCAATGTAAAAGGTGTTTGAATCAGATAAAAATACAAAGGAATAAATAAAATGTAGGCACAATGTTTCTGATAAACATATCAAAATCAAGAAAATATTTAAATTCTGTTAATATTTCCTTCTCAATTGAAGACTAATTAAAATAAAATAAATACAAAAATCACACAAAATAAGCCTCAGGTTCTATAGGCTAAAATGGTAAAAAAAACTGATTTATGAGAGCGGTTCACACCCTTTGAAAGGTCTTCAAACTCACTCATTTCTACACATAACATGGTTCTTTATGCAACCAAAAGTGGCTATTCTGTGTCATCACTCAAAGAAGGTGAGAATTATGCTATATTTTTCACGTCTTTTGGGTGAATGTAAGCATAATGCTAACTCTTTCACTTAATGCTGAACCAGCTTCCTCGTCATTCATTTTTTATTGGCTAGATTTTCCATTCAATAAATAGAGAGGAGGCATGTTCTCCTTACTGTGTCCCCTACTATGGCATGGAGGAAGCAGAAAGGCACATGGGGGATGAAATAAGTTTATTCTAGCATCCCAAACAACCTGACATGCCATGTCACCTATTGGCAAAAACAGTTGGCAAAAAAAGAAACATGGAGGGCACTTATAGGACAGACAGAGAAGCTCTCCGACTAACTGACAGTTCACACCATGGTACACCACTGAGGTAATGTCACTTTGCTCATGACGCCCTACCAGCCAAGCTACCAGCACGCCATATACCGTTAATTGGAAGAAGTTGTGTAAATTGCAGCAGCCATAGTAACCTTTTCTGCCCTCCAGAGTTTATCCAACAGCAGTTGTCTTGTCACCTATCTGTCACTTACAAAGAAATCCAAACAAATTTCAACTACCAGACATATGTCAGAAGATTTTATACATTTGACATTTTCAAATCGAATTCATTTGAAAGATTCCTGCCTTTTCCCTTTAAGATGGCTAAGCCACTCTATGGCCCGACTGTGTTTTCCCCTGTGGAGGAGATAGAAAAGCTTTGGAAAACCTGACCTCAGCTCTTCTTCAGCTTTAGGCTGCTGCATGAAGACATGTGTGGAATAGATTTCACACAGTTGCGCTGTCCTGGGCTGGACCATGGGGCTGACGCTGAGGCCTAATCTTACACTCACTGGCAGTGGAATTCTGTGGACCAGTGAAACCACTTCACACTATCTGGTATGAGACTTGAATGTGTCTTCCAGGGACATCTGAGTTTTTCTGGTGACCTAGGGTTAACAGACACACTTACACGTTTTACAACTTCAGGATATTGGGTTATGCGCATAATGTTGCTGTCCAATGAAAACCATGTATCTCAATTGCTCTTAGTATTTATTTTTGTCTGTTTGGAAGTTCATACTTATCTGGACGAATCCCAAACATTTTGTTAGTTCTAACACTGTAGCTAATGGCAGCCAGGACATTACACACACACACACACACACACACACACACACACACACACACACACACACACACACACACACACACACACACACACACACATTCTTTCATTCCTTTGGCTACCTTAAATCATGGCTTATAGTGAGTAAAAAAGACGCAGAAGGCCTTGTTTCCTACTGGGAGAATCTGAAGCATGTACATCTGCAGCAGAATGAGAGCCTGCAGGACAAGCAGTGCTCATATCCAAACATGACTGACCGATTCATCTGGACCGATGAATACAAATAGATCAATGTAGGCTTGTAATGTGAGAGCAGGCTTCATAATCCACAGATATGAAAACCTATTTGGAGAAAAGACTGAATGTGTAAACTGCTCTGGAGATGGGTGTTCAAATGAGTCACTGAGTGAGATAAATCAGCACAGGTAGTAATCACTCAACTAATCAATGCAATAACTCACACACACACACACACACACACAAACACACACAACTTTTTCAGTCTGTCTCTCACACTGTCATGCAGACTCTCATGCACTGTATCTCTCACTGTCTCCCTTTCTGTTCCTCACACACATGCACACACACACAGTCTCTTGCAGTGTCTCTCTTTCATTCATTCATTGTCTTTCATTGCCAAAGCACAGAAATATTACAACAGAACAATAATACAATAAAATAAATAAATAAAAAACAAGATTATATATATATATATATATATATATATATATATATATATATATATATATGTTATATATATATATATATATATATAAGATTTTAAACATAGGGTACATGGCTGCATGTATACATATACTCATACAATTCACACAAAGCACACACACACACACACACACACACACACACACACACACACACACACACACATATATATATATATATATATATATATATATATATATATATATATATATATATATATATATATATGTGTGTGTGTGTGTGTGTGTACACATAACGTGTACACAGTGGTTTTGGGTGACTGTGGTCAGTAGGGTGTGATGTGATGAGTGTTACTCGCTGTCCTTCAGGCGGTGACATGTTGCCAACATCTGGCGGCGAGAGGTGCTGTTCTGCCTTCGCCGAGGAAAATTTGTAATTTTTGTGATTCAGTCATATTTTCTATATTTGGGATTTTTTGGGTGAACATTTCTCTGATTGTGTTGAATCTTGTGCAGTGAAGGAGGAAGTGCAGCCTGTCTGACCTCCTGCTCTCACACTGACCTCTCTCTTGCCTCTTGGCTCTCTCTCTCTCTCTCTCTTGCTCACCATCTCATCACACACACACCACACACACACACACACACACACACACACACACACACACACACACACACACACACACACACACACACACACGTACAGTCTCTTGCAGCGTCTCATGAGATCATTTTACCTGCAAACGATCACCAAAATCCAAAAAATGTTGTGTGTCCAAAATATGGTCATCATCAGCTTTACACTTATTCAAATGACAATCTGATGTCTAAATAAATTGCAACAATGTAAGGCTGATTTTCAGCCCCTGCCACTTTGAGAGAACCTGTTTGAAAAGCATGCTGAGAAGTGTCTGAATGTACACAACATGCAAAAATGTGATGGTTGGTTTCTCAAAGGCACCTTCTCCCTCCCTTATCCTTTTGAAGGCAACGTACTGTAACAGGCATTACTGTGTGTCATGGAGGCATGAAGAAAAAGATTAGGTCCTTCCAAAAACAGCTTTTCCATGTTTAGCACACAACGTCTGCAACATTTTATTTCCCAGCCATAAGTCGATTGTAAGCCACTTATTGATGCATAATCTGAAAATGGTGTCCACCGTCAAAGCAGATCATTACTGCAAGGTTTGAGAGAATAGTGAAGGATAGATCCTAGAGGAGTGCACTAGTGTATCTCAAAAAAAATTGAATATTCTGAAAAAGTGTTTGTGTTAGTGTTTTTTTCAAAATTTAATTCCACAAATGCCATTTTCTGTATTAATAGGTTTTGTATTTCAAGCCTTTTGTTTTTTTACTGTCTTAGTAATATATTTAAACTACAAAATCTGGATTTCAGATTTTCATGAGCTATAACCCTGTAAGCCTTTAAGAGGGTTGTACCATCTTCTGGGAGAAGCAGGTTTGATAAACTAGTGTAATTATCTAGTGGAATCAAGTTATGTAGTAAACACATTGGCTGATCTGATCTGATGGGATAATTGTAGTCTCACCCAAATTAAATACAACAGTGAAAAACTATGAAAAAATAATAATATGGATTAAAAATAAATTAATTATCACATCACAAAATATTCTTTAGACCATTGAAACACTATTCACACTTACATATTTCTGTTACAAAATAGGATTTGAAGATTTGAATTCTGATGAAGAATGATATTTTTACCTTGGCCTTTAAATAGTTATTTGCAATTTGCAATACACTTGTTCACATATCAGACCTTGATAAAAGCTGATGAACTGTCAAACGAACACAAACACACTTAGATAAACATGTCAAAAGCCCTGATATAGATCGCCTGCTTATTCCTAACCAAAGCAAAAAATGCTTTGAATCGTATTGAGTTCGGCCAGAGTTTAGCGATGTGCCACAGAGCCTCTTCAGTCAGACACAAACATGCATTTAATTAATCCGGCATGAATATTTCACGCATCCGCCTCTTTAGAGTGGGATCATTATTTACTATCTGCTGTTATGGATAAATTATGAAGAGGAGCAGGCTCGGCTTGGGCGCTTTTTAATTACTCCCCACTGCAGGCCAAACAAGACCCACTTTTCATCACATGCCAAGCGGCCTGCCGCCTACAGTACAGCGGCCGCGCTGCAAGAGTGAAGCTTTTCAGAGCTATGAGCCACGCTGGCAGTCCTTGAGCTGTGCTTGGGGATGTTCCTGTTAAGCACTGCATGTTTAACCACTTCATTTCTACACTTGTTATTCATATTAAAATTGCACAATGCAATTTTTTTCTTTTTTTCCCCCTAAAATTGTAAACTCATTGTAAGTCATCATTATTGGGTCATAAGGTTTTAGCAGAGGGTGGCTTAGCTCTACTCTGATTTGCCTCATAAACCTTGTGGTTTTCATACTCTTTTATGAGACTTTATAGCAGGAGTCTTAGACTTAGGCTGGTTGAGCTGAACATGGTGGTCTTAATATAGAATATATACACTATATGTCCAGTACATCTGGACACTGTTTCTAATGAACACATTCAGCTATTTTAAGTTGCACCCATTGTTGACACAGATGTTCAAATGCACATACAGCTTGTCTAGTCCTTGTACTCTCTGGAACAGATTAGCCTAAAGCTATTGGCCCCACTGCTATATGTGGGCTATACATGGGTATAAAGCCCCCCAGCATTGAGCTTTGGAGCAGTGGAACTGTGTTCTCTGGAATGGTGGAGCATCTTCCTCTACTTTTTTGGTTGTTGAGTTGAGGAGTGGGGAATGACGTGGAGTGGTGATCATCCAATGTACTGAGTGTAAATGTATGCAATCTAATATCCAAAGTCTACACTACACTTATCTACAACTGATGACGCAAAGCTTTAAGATAACAATAAGGTCTCTTTGCTTTGACCACTTGTTTACAATGCTGCATATAGGCAGGCTTAACATCTAAATTGTCTATATATTTTAATATATTGCAATATATTAGGTGAAGCTGTTAAATAATGCAATTCCATGGGAACCAACATGGCTGAGGAAGCATCTGCAGGCTTATTGCCTACAAAATGAAGAGCAGCCAATCCTCCTTTCTCTCCTCTTTCTCCTTGCCTCATTTAGGGCTTTTTTTAATAAGTTATAGAGTGTTCTCCAGCCGGCCAGCTGAGCCTGTGAGCCCTTGCACAAACATGCTCCTTGCCATGTCAGACAATGGAAGAGTGCGAGGGACCTAGGGAGGTCAATGCAGAGTGGTTGTCTCATCTCTCTCCTGTTTTAAGCTGATATGCAATCGTTGTAATCAGCTTAAGACTCAGGACACGCCTTGAGCTAGTCTGAGAACCATCCACAGCCTGCAAGATTCTACTGCTCCCTCTCCTTCTCTCAGCATGTACACACTGATGCATTAATCCCTTAAACTGCAGGATTATTGTTAAGTTAGGTATGTAGTTAGGAAAGTGTAGTAACCAAGTTTGGAGTGTTCATATGCAGGACAGATAATGTTAGGAAGTATGCAGTGTAAATATATAATCTGAACCTACACCTCTACATGAACCCAACCTAAACCTAACCCTTACCCTAACCCTAACCTTTGCCTTAGTAAAATTATATCCTAAGCTTGTGCATGGTAATCGCATGCACACGAAGAATATTTTCACATTGTTGGTTTATGTTTACGGTTCACAAATGATGGTTTATGTTTATTTGGTGAAAAATGCCCCCAGTGGACAGGTGGACATGATGAATTGTACACAGGTCACAAAATTTTTAAATGTGTATTTGATGTGGAACATGCAGAAATGTGTACATGTACATGGACTAAATAGATGGTTGTACTGAACAGTATCACATTATAGTTACTGATAAATGTTAAGACAGATACTCTAGTGTTAGTGACAAAAGGTCAGATTCTTAAAATCTACCTGTAAATGTACGGCGCAAATAGAGTCATGGTAACCTGCTTCCCTCATCCATGCACAAGGATTGCCTGCATGTGTTTATTCAGGATGTATTAACAATTCTGTGAAATCTGTGGTTTCCCCCAACTCATTTGTATGTCCTGCTCATGATTCATAAATGGCATTATGCAAACAAATTCTAAATGGATGAATCCTACAGTAAATGAGCATCCAGGAAGATGATGCTAAATTCTTTATATAAATTTACAAGCATACATGATAATCCTGTTTAGTCTTGGTGGGTTAAATAATATTTAGTAGTTCTTTCTGATCTGTTTGTTTTGTGACAAACATCACATAAGAATCATCACAACTGCAGTTAGGATGGAAGGATGAAGGTATTTCAGAAGAAGTATTTATTCTATATTTGCTCAGTTCATCAAAATGCAGTTTGTGTTGAGCACTGAATATGCCTGCTTAACTTTATGCATCCTTCCATGTTTCATCTTGTCAAAGGTTTTTTTTTTATCTACTTTGACACTCTAGGGCTGAGCACTAATTAATATACTTAAGCTCATTAATTTGTTTGACATGTATGAAAAAGTTGAACAGAAAATCAATTCTGAGAACCGACACTAGAGCTGAAATGAATATGATGTTAAAGTGAGAAAGGACAGGTCTTATTGCATAACTTGAATGACTATGTAAGGTCATCCTATTGCACATTATCCATTCTGTCTTGTTCTGTTGTGTTGGTAACATCTTTTACAAGTGACCTGGGCCTTAGATAATAGTAGAAAAGTAATTCAGGCAGTTGGAAGAGTTCAAGAGGGGTCACATCATAGGCTTCAGGAAACAGGGTGGGATATTGACATATTGAACACCATACTGGTCATGAAGATATTATCATGGCATGCTGTTGGTGGCAGTGGCACCAGCAACATGAAGGATCGGGAGACCTACACAAGCCACAAACATGGAAAACTGAAGGATTGTCTCACATGCAGAGACACAACAGTCACAGTAGCAGTGATGCCCTGCATAAGTCGTCCTGCTAGTGCTTCTTAGAAGTATATGCATGTAGAACATTAGGACAGCTGACCTTAACACCTCATCAGCATCACCAAAGACTGGAGTGGTGTAATGCCAGTCATTCAAAGTGGCAGTGGGTCATACCAAGAGACAGTACTTCTGTATGTGTAGATCAATAAATATTGCCAATATCAGTATCAATATATAATTGTTTTTTGGTAATCTTTATATTCCATCCCCATAACACTGCAATGCCACACTTCCTTTTGGGTGCATATATATTTTTGACAATGAGTGTAATTCCAAGGGTATGATTTGTGGCCGGAGCATGAACAGGTAAGTAGAAATTAAGTAAGAAGCAGCAGTGTAGCTGAATTATTATAGAGCCATGTCAACATTGACTCAATAGTGTCAGCACTAACGCAGCTCTCCAGAGTGACCTCAGTCACCACACAGCCATTCAGTCAGCTCTCGACTATGGAAAACATTGTGTTTAGTGTGTTATTCTCCTTGCTGTTGTGCTTGCTGTAAAAAAAACAAAAAAAAACAAAAAACAAAACCCAACCTTCCAATAGAGGGAACCCAGTCAGAGATGTTCTCATTCAGATTGTGGAGTTCAGTGCTAAAACGGAAAATTGATGAAGATTAGACCTTCATCAATTAGACCCAAACAGCATATATATACTGTATATATCCAAGTGGTAGTACATATGGGGGTTATATCATATAACCACTAGTGGGTGGTTTGGGAGGGGAAAATTGTATCACTGGGTGAAAATGACCACTGTAGAAGTATCAATATACTATCAATACAATCAATATAGCACCCCTCCAAACTAAATAAAAAATAAACAAAGGTCAGTTGTGCAAAGGTCAAGGAACTAAGACAACAGTCTCAAATCACCTGCAGAAATTGCTTAAGAATTGTTCTATAAAATACTGAAAAAGGGTTCTTTGATCATATATTATAATTTATAACAATTTTGAACATGTATTATAAGGTTAAACCACTTGAAGAACATTAAACAGTATTTAGGACATATACTGTTTAACCATCTTCAAGCAGTTTAACCTTTAGGCCAATTATGTTTTTGTAGTTTCATGTATTTTATTCACCAAATATTAGCAGTATTTGTAGGAGACAGTCACACATACCAGATATTATTTTCCAGAGATCCTAGGCAACTCAAGTTTGTCTACATTTGAGACGTAAAAATTAAGAAATTTAAATATTGTATAAATTGTGTAGAATGAGTCCAGAATGAGTGAGTGGAGGTACAAGGTGGTGGTTCTAATAAAGTGGCCAGTGAGTGGAGGTACAAGGTGGTGGTTCTAATAAAGTGGCCAGTGAGTGGAGGTACAAGGAGGTGGTTCTAATAAAGTGGTCAGTGAATGAAGGTACAAAGTAGCTGTTTCCAATAAAGTGGCCAGTGAGTGAAAGTACATAGTAGGTGTTTCTAATAAAGTGGGCAGTGACTGGAAGTACAAGCTATGTTTTTCTAATAAGTGAGGGAAAGCAGAATGAAAGGGTTTGAAATACAGTGTGGTGCCATTAATAATATTATAGAACAAATTCCAATTCTATGTAAATATGAAAGATGACAGCTCATACTGAACAGGTTCAGTGAGTTGGATATCAAACATGTTTTGTTCTCACTTCTAAATTGCCTCAGGTTATTCTGGTGTCATTTTCAGTTGGGCCTCAAGTGTGTGTGTTCTTCTGGAACAATAATGCCTAATCTAAACACTGAACATGCTGAAAATGAATAAAATCCTAATGTTTGTGCTGAAACCATTATGAAGGTTTGAGGTGGGTGCTAATATAATTGTGGGTCTTCCTTCAAGGGTTGACTAACCCTGAATTCACACCAGACAAAACACATCAACACATCACACACACTGGGAAATGGGTGGGAAAAACATTAATTCATATACAAACGTATTTGTTCTATCAACTGGATACTAAGTGGTTCAGACAGTTCAATGTGTCAGCTTAATTCTGATCAACATTAACCTTTTATTAAAATTTAATAAAATTCATTATCATTCCTTTTTTGATGTCTATAAATGAGGAAAAAATAAACACAAATTTGACCGTCTGCAAAGCAAGACTGTATGTTCAACGATAACCATTCAATATCTTTCTAATATGTTCAAAGATAACCATCCAATATCTCCAAAATCTACATAGAGAGAAAAATATTTGTTATATCAAAAAAAATAATATGCACTTGGTCTAAGGCCCTTCCAAAGATAGAACTGGCCCTCTTTATAAGTTTGTTCAGTCTCTTCCTGCCTGCCGCCTAAATATTGTTGCTTTAGTAGACCACTCCAAATGCTAGATGCACTGTGTCAAAGAAGGTCCTCACATACTGTGGTCAGTGTGGTATGGTGTGCTGTATGTATTTCATACCAAACAATAATTGTTTTGCTAAAACCCATCATTAACCTTTATCAGTATCCAATGTAAAACACAAAACCAAAACAGCAGTTGACAATAAGCAGCTCAACCAGCATCTCATAAAAGGCACACAGTTATTGAAAGATGCTTAAATGATTCCAATAATGCATCTTCTTTCAGAATCTTGCTCCCAATAACCCTATTAATAGCATACATGGATCAAGAAGGCTGAAATAAAGTGCTATAGTCACCCCATTACCCATATACTGTACATAAAGTAACCCACCTTCAAGATGAATAAAAAGATGCTATAAAGTGCTGATGCATTAGCCATACTTAAACACAGTATGGAAAAAATCCCTGGATTAACCCCTCTTTAGTGCAAACAAACCATGTTACATAATAAAGTGCTAATACAGCTGACTCTGCCCATGCCAAACAATAATACAGGCTTCTCAAGCATGTGATAAAATAACCTGCATCCATCTGAACAACTGAAACAAGAAGACTCAACAGGCTATTCCAAAATTATATTTGGTGAGCATGCACAATAACCCTCTCACCTTTCCCACTGGATACACTGGCTTATTCCTCATCTGGGCCATTGTGAAAGCAGGAGGGCTGGGTGCTGGAATGTGTGGATGCCAGGGGGGTGGCTGTGAGCTGAGAACTGTTAAGATTGGAATCAGTGTGAGAACACGGGGAAGGCAGCATTTTGGTAGTGTCTGTGTCAGGTGAAGCACAGATGAGTGATCAAATCTACTGAAGAACATAGATTCTTCAAAAGATTTGATCACACAGGAGGAAGCTGGAGGAACAGTTACAGCATAAAAATGTTGGCAGAGATGGGAAAAGCCCTAAAACCATCTCTAGTCACAAGAAGACCAACTCCCAGGGTTTATCCATGGCTTGTTGTTGTAGAAACATAGATGTGGGGACAGATGTTCACATAGTCTGAAATGCATTAAATGAGACTGGCAATGTCTTCCTCATTAGGATCACACAATTCTTCTTACATCATTGTTTACAAACAGTCCTCCAGAGTCTCTTCAGACTCCTTAGACCATTTATTCACTGCTATTCACAGGCAGAAGATTAATTATATTATGGTCAGATCTTCCAAGCAGAAGGAACAGTGAGGAATTATATGTCTCCTTTATTTTGGCACAAAAATGGACCTTATTTTATTGTGTCTGCTGTGGCAGGTTACATGTGGGTGAAGGTGGGCATAGTGGAGGATGGAGAACCATGACTAAAGTTTTTAGAGATAAGGATGAGTGTGGGTGCTGTGTTTGCAGTCTGCACAAAGCAGAGTGCAGGATGTCACAAGCCTCATCAGTTTTAATAGAGGTGTGAACATATGCAGTTACCACAATAACATACAAAGTTATATATTCCATGCTAACGGCTGACAGTTCAATGCTCTTACAGCAGATTTGTTCTTTAACAGTGATGTGGCCAGAATTACACCATCTATCATTCACAAATACTGCCAGTCCACCTGCTTTTCTCTTAACACTCTCCGTTGTCATGTCTGCCCAAATGAGGCAGGTCTGGACTCTGTAAACCCCATAATGATACGTAAACTCTGTAAACTCCCAGTATTCCCTGGATGCCGCATTAATACTGTAAGCTTTTCCATCTTGTTAAAAAGCGATCTCACATTTTCCATAAAGATGGAGGGAACAACAGACTTGTAGCTTCTCCTCTGCATGCAATGCAATGATCCAGCCTGGCAGCTGCACCTCCTCTTCCGAAGTTCACAGGAGATGTTGTGCCTCTCATGTGCCTCTAATGCTAAAGGCTGAGCTCTAAACAATAGGTGTGTGCCTTCACACGGGATCTCCAGGGAGAAAATTACTGCAAAAAACAGCACAAGTGACACATGTTTGGTGTTCATTGTGTATAAAAATGATAATAAACACTTCACCAACAAAAAGTAAACTTATGTAAAAAAAAAAGAGGGTAAAATTCAAAACTCAAAAGTGAGCTAGAGCCACTGCAACAGGCTGCCACCTCAGTGCCATCTCCGAGGTCATGTTATGTGTAATTACACTTTAATAATACATTTAATTATGCAACTATCACACTTTAAGCAGAAAGGGTTCTCTTTAGTACGGAAAACTGTTTCAGTACTAAAAAACTGACTGTTTTTGTTTATATTTTTAAAGTTCTATATCCATTTACAAGTTTTCTAGTATATAAGAAGATCAAATTAACTGTTAGAACCTGAACCCTGCACTTTACAGGCATTTAAATACCATAAATACATAAATATGTTAAACGGTTAACCAGGCAAATAACCAATTAAGCATTGAGTGCTTCAATGTGTGGCCACTGAAAAAAGCACCCAAGAAATGCTTTGCTTGCTATTGTTTGCACATGTCACCTGCTGTTAGCTCATCATGCCATTGATTTATTAATTTCTAAATTATCAATTTTCATAAAGATTGCTACAGGTCATTTTAACTTACCTGGTGGACTGATACAGAGATGCACCCATTATCAGGGAATATTGGCACTCATAGAATTCCAATCCCATAGCAAGGTTGGGACTAATTGTGATATAATCTTAAATATACTACAGTGCACTGTAAAAAGTGGTTTGTCAATTTTAATTAAAAAATATATATTTAGTGGAGAAATAAGCAACTGCAATGAAATACAAACTCTGAATGAATCACTATTTGATTTGAAGTATTTATAGGAGAACTATCTATAGGATTTATAGAATCTATAGGAGACTGGTCTGTGTAAATATAGTGCCATCAGTGAGATTCAAACATTCAGCATAGAACACAGCAATCACCTTTAATTCTATTGGTTTATCAAATCCTTCCTCTGATTATTGTTTGCACTGTATTTCTCATTTCACTTTAACATTTGGAACTCTAGGCCTATTTTGGGATACTTTTTATAGTTTGACATACTTTTATTTGCAAAAAAAATAAATAAAACAGTCACTTATTATTTATAAAATTTATAAAAGACAGTCACACATTCCAGATGTTATTTTCAGCAGATGTCATGGAGTTTGTTATAATATGTGTATCATGTCTGTAGGTGTAATGAATGTGGGGTACTGAACAAACGAAGGGTCAAACGGAAGTACTCGCTGGGGTTTTATTGATGTACGACAGGAATACATGAAGTCGAAAACAACAGTTAGCATAACAGATAACGCAACAGTAGACTCACAACACCAAACTAACACTAGGGAGTATATGTATACACATGAGAACATTAAACAGGCAGGGACATGATTACAAAGGGGCAGGGTTACCAATATGGGAATGGGCAGAGAAAAGACCAAAACAAAACACACTGCTAGCACTGGAAACTAAACAGGACTCTATATGTGACAGTAGGATACTCCGATCCTGGTTTATGAAGTTTAGAAAAACATAATGTAACTGGTGGTAAAATGTGAATCTCAAGGCTGTAAGAGTTAATTTAGTAAGTTGGAAATTTCAGATGATGGAACATACCAATAACACTGCTGTGCACCTCATACAGTAGTAGCTTCATATCAGCTTGAACCTGGAAATGCTGTTACACACAGGCTGAACGACCTCACTGTAGAACCATTACAGACATATTATGCTAAATGGTTAAAGTTAGAAAGTTAGAAAAATTATGAATTTTTTTTTCTTTTTCTCCTGTTTTGTAATCATTCAGTTCCCATCTCTCTCTCTCTCTCTCTCTCTCTCTCTCTCTCTCTCTCTCTCTCTCTCTCTCTAAAAGTGGTTTCTGGTTGGAAAAGCCTCCTGCTGTGTGGCAGATGAGCTTACACATACGCTCTTCCACAAGTGTCACAACTTTTAGACATGCTCACAACCCCCAGGCACAAACCCTGCATTTAATTATTTATTTACTTGTTTACACAGCTCAGCCAGGGCTCTTCTATATGTTGTGGTCCAAGTGTTCTCTATAGTACTTGGGTGACACCAGTGTTAAAATGATCAGACTTGCTTAATATACACACTGCCAGTCAATATGGGTTCTGACACTTTTACTGCTACTGCACATATAATATGCAGCTGTACGTTGTTAATCAAAAAAATCACACTGCAGCATGATGTCTGTCTGAAATTGATTTGTTTTACTGGTTTACAATCAACCACATTATTACCACCTCCTTATTTCTACATGCACTGTTCATTTTTATCAGCTTCACTTACTACTTTTTGTTGCTTTTTGTTGTTCTATAATTAGACTGCATACCTTGTTAGCCTTCTTTCACCCAGCTCTTCAATGTTCATGACCCCACAGGACAACCACACAGCACACTGATGTTTGAGAATTCAAATATCTGTATTTGGTGAAATTAATTGATTTTAGGTCATGGCTTTCATGTCTGCTCTCCACCAGTCTTTCAATTGCTGTTGGGTGATTTTATGCCATTTCTGACACAGAAAATCAAGTAGCTCTTTGTGTCATAGAGTGACTGTAATTAAACAGGTCTCTCAAACACACACACACACACACACACACACACACACACACACACACACACACACACACATACACACATATATATATATATATATATATATATATATATATATATATATATATATATATATATATATATATATATATATATATATATATATATATATATATATATATATATATATATCACAATTGCTGTCATTCTGTTTAATCAAAAACTGTATTGCCATAAAATATTTTGTTCATTTGCAACAGACTAACAGTGACATTTTTCATCTTGTCTGTCTGCCTTACCTGAGGTTTGTGTGTAAATGTGTCTGTCAGACTTTTCCTCTTCACCTTGGCTTGACAAAACTGTATCATTCAAAACATCACAGGAGATCGAAATTCATTTAGACTCCTTATTCTCTCAATGTCCAATTGATTCATATCTGTCAACAATTTGTCCCTGCATTTGTTTTGAAATCTGTGACTAGACAGAGGTAATCAGTGAGACACTTGAACATTGGTTTGATAGTCTTCGTAGTGTAAAGGTGTTGAATGTGTGCTGTGACCATACTGTGACAAGGTCTGACCAGCCCCAGCCCCAGCCCCAGCCCCTCACCAGCATATGTATACATATACATGTTTGATGTACACACACACACACACACACACACACACACACACACACACACACATATATATATATATATATATATATATATATATATATATATATATATATATATATATATATATATATATATATATAACAATTTTTCTCTTTCTCTTTAAT
>CM067511.1:12690442-12760982 GCA_034509495.1 Acestrorhynchus altus | reverse complement strand
AGAGAGAGAGAGAGAGAGAGAGAGAGAGAGAGAGAGAGAGAGAGAGACAGAGAGAGAGAGAGAAATCTACAACCAGGGGGAGCTCCTCTTCAGAATCATAAATGATGCTGGTGAGGCCTCTTGCGTGACCCCTGCAGGCTGGTCGTTTGACGTGTTGTCCAATTCGGGTGGCAGGAGGCTAGTGAGGCTCTGCTAGCCACAGACAGCCTCACCTGCCTCAGCCCTGACAGGACCTGTCTTTGGGGGGAAAATCCTCCTCCGTCTGGATGCTCCTGCTTGACCTCTGTGCCCTGCTGTGTGTTGCTGGCACCTGGACAAACCCGCAGCCCTTGCCGGCCACCTGTAGGCTGGAAATGACATGGCAGGAAGAGAGGGGGCTGGGTGAGTGGGAAAAGCCCACAGGTCCCCATAGAGCTGCCAGAATTTAAGGTGAAGTCTGGTCTCACTGCCCTGATTAGAAGTATCACACTTTCTGAGCAGTCATTTTACCTGACCTTGAGGCAAATGAGATATCGACCATTTACACCAGGCACCTGAAATTTGACTTTGTTTTTTATCTACTACAGTTTGTCTTTTCGCTATGCATTAGATTTAATTACATTTGCGTTTACATTGTAATAATGTAATTATGTAATTAGTCAATGACAATAATGTAATTATGTAATTAGTCAATGACATTTAGATTTGATTTTGTTCAATATTGGCATGCTTTGTATTGACATGAAGATGCCTTTCTTATGTGTCTTTTTTTTTTTCTGTGCTGACCAGATCAGATCAAATCAAATCGATCAGATCAGATGAGGTAGCCAGGTCTTCAGTGAAGGGATTATATTGTAAATCCTGCCTGTTAAACATTTTACTTTGTCTCAATATTATTGTATAGTCTGTGTATTGATTGTATACTGTATAATGAGTGCTTTATGTGTTGAAGTACAAGAGAGATACCAACAGCTGGAAATAAAATCCTTAAATCCCGAAACTGATTCAGATTAGGGATTCTCTAATAATCAGTACCTGATTTTAAATTAAAGTGCAAATCTCAAGAAATCCCAACATATTTCTACCAAATAAGTCAGTGTTTCAAATGTTGCTTATGATGTACCTTTTAAGCATCTAAACAAATATGTATATGTTCCTACAAAGTTAATTCACATCTAAAGAAAGCAAGTTGATGTTTCTACAAATTAGTGAAAATACCTATAGTGTTTCTACAAACTCACCCAGTAAGAAAGTAAGTCAGCGTATCTACAAAATCATTTTCAGAAATATGGAGACAAATATTTATTCCTACAAAATGAGTCAATCATGCAAAAAAAGGTACTTATTTTAAAAATAACATAATTAAAAGTCTTTTCTTTGGCAAAACTAGTCAAAACCATGAAAAGGTTGTTTTAAGAATGTAAATAATTATTGATAATAAAAAAATGACAGACACTGCAGGAACAGCACAGATTTCACCATGTTTAGGGTTATAGTTAGGTTGAATTTAGCTTCAGTTTACATTATGATAACATTATGGTTAACTTTTGGTTAATTTTACATTAACTTTACATTACGTTCAGAGTTATGTTAGGGTTTAGGTTAGGGTTAGAAGGTTTATTGGTTAGGATTAAAGTAAGGGTTAGAATTAGGCTACAATAATTTGTGCATATGCACAAAAGTGAAGTGTGTACCTATATTTTGTACACACTGTACGATTTCTGAAATAATGTTTTACTGACTTCTTCTTGAGACCAGGCTTTCTGGGAGTTGCTGATTTGTTTTAGGGGAGGTAGAATAAATGACACTGTGTGTATTAAATGTAATTTAATACATTTAATGAGCTTGCTATTTACACCAGAAATCTTAAGTTGCCACTAGATAAGTTTTAAATAGAGCAACAAATCACTTTTATGATACTAGAAGCCAGTATAAATGTGTGCTTGCGGTTGTGCTGGGTTGTCTTCCATATCAGCACAGGTTACGAAGAATGGATAGCAATTAGAGGCCAAACCTCTGCGTTTGAGCTGTTTCCTGAACAGAACTGTCGTCGTGCTCTGCCAGCATTAGCACATGTGTAATTATGCAGAGGTATTCAATAGGTGCATAATTATGCAAAGTCGTTCAAAACGACAGCCAAATTTGTTGCTTTACGTTCATTGTTTTGCAAATGCGCTTGATGATTCCGTTATCTGTCACTTGCTCTGCAACACCTGTTTAGCGTAATTAAAGCAAACTTTGACATGGGATTTTGACTGTGGCAATCAACATAATCACGAGTTTCTTTTCCACACTGGCAAATGACGATGTAAACCAAGTCCCTCTGAAACATCTTCCAAATGACTATTTATAGCCTGTAAAGAAAGCTCCCTGAATTGTGCCACTGGCAGTGAGGACACTGATGGAGCCGTGACACATCGCACCAGCTGTACTCTGAAAATCAGCAGGGGCCTGATGATCAGCAGTCTATTTCCCGTTTTACCAACAATAACACATTGTTAGTTAGAGGCCATCTATTGTTTACTTTGGCAATATGAGATCACGCCTGTGATAGGAATGCTCATTAGCAGTGTTCATTTGCTCCTAGACAGCTTGGACTGAAAAATATGTACAGTATATTCAACAAGAAATTGGTGCGGTATAGACCCACATCTTGGACCCTGGCTACAGTCAGTTATTTGTCCAGTGCCCCCCTCCACATCCACCAGTTCATTGCATTGTTTGTTGCTTGTTTATTGATCATGAGTTCCTGTGATTGTCCAGTGTCCCCAGTCACAGTCAAAGTAAAGAAAAGCGCTGTTTCCCGCTGCCTTAGAATGAAGCCAGACATTTCGGAACGTTTCAGAACTGATTTAGGACACAGACTACATATTTTAATGAAACACAGAGGCACATGTTTTCCTTTTTTGCATCTTAAAATCACAGCAGCTTGATCCAGTTTGATATCAGCGATTCTGGAAACTCTTGAGTTTTGATCAGCTCAAACCTATTTGTAACTAGTTTCGCAAATTCATATTTAACCTAATGAGAAATTGTAGCATAATATATTTTTTCCAGTTTAAGGTCAAACTTTTTCTACTTTAATTAATGTCTTAAACATATCAGTCACAAGCCATTGTACCATAACATTCAAGACACATTATTCTTGGAGGTGGCTTGTCTTCCCTGACAAAGTCCCTAGGCCCTGATTCCATTTTCCACTTTTACATAAAAGGCCCCTTTATTGTTTTTAATTTCCCAGTTCCTTGCTATACTATGAGCACTGAGCACCTTGTTCAAGTGTGTTGATGGTTCAAATCTAATAAAAAAATGGAATATAATAATGAATGAATTAATAACTGCATTAACATGAATTGAAAAGAGAACAAACATCTGTACTCTTTAATCTTCATGATATGACTTCTTTCCATCACCGATGAGATGTTCACAAGCATGAAAAACCTTGTGGTGCACAATATTGTCACATAACCTCATAAACAGGTGCTTCTGCACCTCCATCAGCATATAAACCTAGCTCAAGTGTAAAAGGGCAAAAATTAAGCCAGCATTCTGCATTCCCCTGAGGGACAACACGCAGACGAGCACAGAATGGAAATAAAGGGTGAGAATTTTGATAATCCAGTAGGCTAAACTGTAACATTAGTAAAACCCGATTACCTGTGTGCTTGAGTCCAGGTCCCGAGGGCTTGGAGTCAATAACCTATTACATGGATTAAAAGAAACTCTCCTTTGCCTTAGCAGCTTTTTGCGCTGACCAACAAATGGCAGCTGATTTTTATTCATTGCTTTCTATCATAAGGAGAAAGTAGGTAACGAATCTGTCAGAATCAATCTACTTTGAGACACAGACACTTTGTGGAATGGCGGACCCATGCTGTTTGCTTTAATATCCCTACTTTGTTTCCAGAGCATTTTGATGATCGACCAGTTGAGTTGTTAAACCGATGGCACCGATTTTGACTATCTGTTAAAAAGCTCATCATCGCTCAGTGACAGGTGCTTGGGACTATCGGACTTATCCATGAATTCTAAAGCAGTCTTAAATGAACACAGCAAGAATCTGTGCTGGAGATACTGTATTTAACTTGCCTGTGATTCCTCAGTGGTGCAGACTATGCCATTTCCTCTCAGAGCTTGGGTGAGTTTGTAGTTAATACCGTCAAAAGTGTCTGTTCCCCCACAGTGTTACTTCGGATCCAATCTGATCTCCAGTGGACTTTTTTACTACTCTATTTGCATATATATAGAAGAATGAGAATAGCGTAAATCTAAAGACAAACACCCAACTCTCTCACATTACCCAGCTTACAGTAAGCGTGTTAGACCTATTCCATGTCATGGCTGAGTGATTGACTTTGATTCTTAAGTTACTGACTTATTTTATTATAACAATAAAATGGTGTTGAAAAAATGTATCATTCCAGGATCAAATCTGAAGTGGTACACAACTGAAGGCAACATGAATATGGATATGTTACTATGGTGACAACATAAAGTAAAAAGTGTTTAAATATGATGACATGATATTAATGAAGTATTTTCAATTAAATATAAGCCAAATACTAGTTTATTGTGCTGCTTTGGTTGGTTGCAAAAATGGGAAAAGTGCTGATCTGTAGCTGATCTTTATTGCTCGAAATGTCAGCCTTTTCTTGGATTTGAACCAAACCTTACGATTATGTGTAGCATTTCATTTTAAATGGCAT
This sequence comes from Acestrorhynchus altus, assembly GCA_034509495.1. Classification (NCBI taxonomy): domain Eukaryota; kingdom Metazoa; phylum Chordata; class Actinopteri; order Characiformes; family Acestrorhynchidae; genus Acestrorhynchus; species Acestrorhynchus altus. The sequence continues at coordinate 12,756,297 of CM067511.1, read as the reverse complement.
TCCATTGTGTGTATGATGGATAAACAGTGGAATAACCATTCAAGTTTGCTGCAGATCTTTTTAAAGCAGTGTTTCTCAGCCCTTGTCCTTGAGGAACCATTGCCCTGCATGCTCTAGTTTTAACACACCCCATGTGACTCTGAAGGGCTTCATAATGAGCTGATTAGTTTTTTCAGTTATTATTATATATATTCAGAGCACATGTCCTGTCTCCGTCCATTCCCAGCTGTGTCTGATTCGTAACCCTGCCCCATCATTATCATGTTCCTGTCTTGTCTAATGTTCTCTGTGTAGATAAGCCCCTTAGTCTAAGTCTTTCTTTGTCGGTCTTCTGGTTAACTTGTCTACTTGTCTTGTTGTTATGGTTATGTACCTTGTTAAATAAATCGTCAACCCAGCATGTACTTCCTCCACCTACCTGTTCCCTGAGTCCACATACGTTTTATATATATATATATATATTTATATATATATGTGTGTGTGTGTGTGTGTGTGTGTGTATATAAAATTGACTCCTTTTCACAAAGAGTCCAAATTCCCTGTAAACTTTCTGAAAGTATCTTTAATACAGGGCTAGAATAAGGGCAGTCTATTGTCAATACCAAAAGACCAATCAGCAAACGAAGGGAGAGTCATAGAGTGGTAGTCCAAAATGCCAAGCAGAGTCCAATGCCAAAGGGACATAAACAAACCAGGGTGTTCCAAAGAAAAACAGAAAAGGGTCAAACACAGAAATGACAACAATATGCTGAGTAATGCTGAGTAAACTAGCAATTCTTGGCAATGGACTGGTGATGAAACAGGGAATATATAGTGTGTGTAACAGGTGATCAGGGACCTGTGAACAGTCATGTGATTTGGACACTGGTTTACCATCAGGTGATTGTCTCCAAGACTACAGGTAGATTTAGAGGCATGCTGGGTAGTGTAGTCTGGTGTGACGACTGACAATGTGACAGAAACACATCTAGTAGCTAAAATGTACAAGATGTATGTTCTTTTAAGATGAGTGATTTTGTCCACAAACCAGTTTTGTGCATAAGGTAATAGCAGTATGGAGATATATTTTATATGGAGAGATATTTACAGAGTTGCCGCAGGATGGGGATGGTTTGGGTGGTGGAGCAGGAGAGCTGACTAGGCAAAGGTTAATGATTCTGTCCTGCAGTGGACTAATGAGAGCATTAATGACCTGAGGGAAGGTGTCTGTCCTCTCATAGGCAATATTAGCCTTCTTTGGAGGATTCAGTCAGGCTTAAAATAAACTAATCGACCAAATGAATTATCGATCTCTAAATCAATGACAATCAATGTTACAAAGTGTAGTTTGGCAAAAATGTTAATTTGTGAAATATGGGAACTCCCTTGCTGCTAAAAACTGAGTTAATTTGCTATTCAGGCACAAAACACTGTTTCTTTCTCCACAGACTCAAGTAGAGTATCAATAGTCAAATCAAATATATAAAATAATAATAATTACTAATAATCTCTCAAGTAAAAGTAAAAGTAAAAGTAGTTATTTAAATTAATGAGCAGAGTGTGAAAAGACATTCATAGCAGTATGAGAAGAAACAACACAAAAGATATACTGGTTTAACTGGTTTATAGTCATGTCATACTGGTTGTTCAGCACAGTAGCGTCAATCAACATATGCTTGTTTAAACTTGATTTAAAGTTGATGCTGGTGTGTTGCTTGTTGTCCAGCATACTATTTTTCAGAGCACAACATACAGTCATGTGAAAGTTAGGACACCCCATGAACACTATATATACACAAGTGGAGAACATATAAAGCAACTGCTAACATGTTCTAGCAAGTTCAGCCCAAGAGCAGACTACAATATGTGTAAAGACATCTCCAACAAATGTCAGGTAGCTCTTGTTTGCATATCAAAGTGCATGTATCTACCGAAATCAGAAATTTTAGATTTTCATGGGATGTGTGCAAATGCAGCACTAAAGACAAAGATCAGGTCTTCTGAAACAATGTATTTTAGACAGATGAGTCCAAAATTATATTATTTGGGCACACACATGTTTGGTGGAAACAAAACACCGCATTTGAGCACAAGAATTTCATACCTACTGTGAAGCCTGTGGATGGAAGTGTCATGGTTTGGGGCTGCTTTGCTGTAGCAGGGCCTGAAGAGCTCTCCATCATAGACACCACTACGGAATATTTATTGTGTCAGAGGGGGCTTGAGAAGAATGTAACACCATATGTACGCAGACTGATGCTGAAACATCACATAGTTAAAAGAATTCTGCATGGAGGGGTGGGGAAATCTTTCTTCCAGTTAATGTCTGATATGGGTAGACAGTTATAGGCAACAAATAATTGACATTATTTCATCCAAAGGAAGAAATATCATCCATTATCATTTTAATGAATTACATTTTATACATTGTTTTTAAAAGACATTTCTTCAGTTTATGTGGATCTAGTGTGAGAATCAAATGTCCGTGTTTAATTATGTTAAAATGGAGAAATCTCTTCTTGGCTTTGATAGATTGTATGGAGGACACTGTGGTCTTCCTCTGTGGAACTGATCATGATTTACATTGTGGAATCCCTGCCTCACTCCAGTTCACTTAGTTGCGAGTTGACCATATGTGTGAGACTGACTGTGTTTGAATGAATCATGTCAAATGTGACCTCACTTTGATTTGATAGCAGTACAAGGGTGAACTAATGGACATGAAAGGTACTGACCAGGATGTACAGTTTATTGAAAAGGTCAGTAAAAGTGGAATTCCACCAATTTCAGTGTGATTCAGTAACTGATATTTAATCAGATTCAATCAGAGCGGTTTATTCAGTGAGTGAGTGTGTTCACTGGTTAAATTTTTATATTTAATTTTGTTTGTTTGCATAGTTAACAAGAAAAAGATGCAAACTAGCATCTAAAGGTTGCAGTGAGGAAAATAATGTGCAGGGAATGTTAAAAAGCCTATAGGCACTTGTACAAAGTACTTTCCCTCAAAGAGAATAGCAAAAAGTGTGCTTATAAGAAATAAAAGAAAATCTGCTTTGAGCTATCTGATATCTGATGTAATTATGCAGAGATTTGGAAAAAGAATCAGGAATTCCCCATTAAAGGTAAAAACACAGTATGTTGCTCAGCTTCCTGGTTTCTCCACTAGCTGGAATTGGGTTGGGAACAGTTTGTACTGGCATCCTTTTTTAGACACTCTTTATCATGAGCACCTGGACCTCCTGGAAACAAGCTTCTCAAAAGCTGGAAAAGAGGAAAAAGGTGAGCTTCCCATTATTCAACCATTGGAACAGAGACTTCTCAGCGGACATGCATATGCGTGTGTAGATAAGCTCTCAGGCTGAACTCTGTCTGCAATAACAATCAGGCCTTGCTGACAAAAGTTGAATCTCGAACTGCGAACATACACATCAAAGTTTGTTTGGACCACTCAGCGATGCCACGTCCCTCCTTGACATCACCCAGATCACAACAGAGAAATGAAATGTTATCCTTGGCAGCAGGAGGGAAGACCCAGAATGCTGATGTTGGTTATTGGGACTGGCGAATTGTTCTGTGAAATGTGGGGAAAAAAGCTGAGAACTGTTTCAGCAAAACTGTGCTGGACTGCTGTAGGAATATCATGGCTGGCACAAATGACAGGTTTCATTCAGCACCATGTTTTTTAGCCTGACGTGACAAATAAGCTGGAAAGAATGAGAATAAACATTCCAGACTGGGAGCTTTAGCTGGGAGCTCAGTTGGCTCAGAATTGTGGGATAGGAACCCTGGGGTCGCGAGATGGAAGCAGAGAGCTGGATGGGAGCAGTTACCATAGCAATTTCTACCTGCTGGGCACTTTGGTGGGGAGAAGTCCTGTTTGTGTAGTCTATCCACCGCCTGCCATCCATTAAAGGGCCCATATTCTACATTTTCAACTCCCCCCCTCCCCCCCAAATCTATTTTGCATTATTTTCCAAGTTTTCAGTTTCCCTTGTCCATTTTTAAATGACCTCTGTACATACTGGCTGACCTGTACTGTACCTTATTCAGGATGCAACCTGGCCTGAAATGTAGAGAACAATCTTAGAGAACCAAAGATCTTGTTAAAATTATGTGGTGGACCCTTTGGAAGGCTCTTTTGCTTACCAACATAACAGTTTGATTATTTTCCTGCTGTCTATAGCAACAATAACACACCTCTAGTCACATGAGCAGTTGTATGTTTATGTGTTAATCATTAGATATCACTTAATGGCCTGTTTTTTGTAGCTCGCTTTCTAAAATGGAATCTCCAACATGATGCACTTCAATAAATACACACTGACTTCAGGAATAACACCGCTCATCACATCAATCTAAATGCGACGTTTAAACTACTGTAGTCTAGAATTGTTTGCTGCCATTACATTTCCCCTAGAGGTTCAGTTACAGCAAAGTGAAAGTCAACAAGATGTCTTGCAAGGTTATATACCCCTTACAGCGACTGGGCGTAACAACTGTCCTGTCTATTCTGAGACCTCCCCTGACTGTGACTGGTCTTTCTGATTGGTGACAGTTCTGAGACCTTGCTCTGAACCCCTTTGTATTGACACCTCCCCTTTTTGCAATTGGTACTAATGACTCTCCTTTGTAATATAACATCCCTGACTGCTATTAGTACTAAAAACTCTCTTGTTTATTATGTGATTTCCCTCACTTTGATTGCTTCAAATCATCACCTTTATCTTCCTGAGATGCCACCTTGAATGCAATTGGTCCTAATCACTGTTCTCCCCTTGACTGTAAATGGTTCTCCAGCAGGCTTGTGTATATAAGTACATAAGAACCTTTATCATCATTATACCTGTATAGTCCAATAAAAGTTTGTTTTTTTTCCCCTCATGTATCCCGTTTTAAAAACCAAGGTCTTTCTCGAGGGGCCAACAGAAGCAGATAAACAGTGTCTTGTATGAAACTGCTGTCTTGTATGGCACATAAAATGAAGGGGAAACATTTATTAGCTGTTCTAGAGTACTTTGGATAGCCATTCTTCAGCTTTACATGGCTGTCACTTTTACAGCTAAGATACATCAGACAGAGTGGCCAGCAGCTCATTTCATGAGGGTTAAGGTAATTCTTTCACTTCAGTGTTGCTCACTGAATCTCTAGGGGGAATGTCATGGCAGCAAACAGTTCAAATGCTGGCTGTCCGAAAATTAACAAATAACAAAGAGCTGAATGGAAAGCCCACTGGTATAGTTGACTTCATTTAGTGTTGCATTTGAAATAAACGAATAGCTTTAATGAATCATCATTTTCTATGGCATGGCATCAAAGACAGTGTACCACTTGTGTGGCCACTGGCTTTCTGCGATGGGCCAGAGGAAAAGAGGAAGATTTCAGAGATGTGCTCTGGCCATGGAGCTCCAACTTAGCAGACGTTTTCCGCATGAGCAAGACCCTAAACATTTTGTCTTCACTCTGCTGTTCCTTCGAGCTTCATCAGCTTGAGCCCTGCACTCTGTCTCCAAGATGGTGGCCTGAGTCCAACGGCACACGGCTTCCCGCCAAGCCTGAATTATCATATTATCCAGCAGCATAACATACTCTTTATTATTCATATTTGGGTAACAGTTTGTTATGCTATGCCCATATTGTTTTGATTAAGTGGGCTGGCAATGAAAAGGACGTTCACATGTGAGTGTTGGTGGGTGAGGTGGGGTGTGTATGTGGGGGGCCTAAATGGTTTGTATGAATTGAATAAATTTGTGCTCATCCGTTAATTCCTACGCATCTGTCAAGTCATTCATACGTGAGAACAAGATATATGGGCACCAGCTGTCTCCAATAAAAAACACAGAGCAATGTGATTATCCCATGTGACCATTCTGATCTCTATGCTGGATTGTGTGTCAGTGCTTATGGAGGCTATGGATAGCTGTTTTGTGGGATAATTGGACTTTTTTATTCTTTGCTGCAGCAGAGGAATCTTATTGAAACACATCATATAACCTTGCAAGACACCTTGTTGGCAGGTTGAATGGCACTGAACTTGAACACATAGTATTTGCTAGCAGGAGATTGATGGAGTAATAAAGGCCATTCCAATCTTACCAAATGCTCAAACCACGCAAGCCAGACTAACACATTTCACATAACCTTTCTTATGCTACATAGAACAATTTAAAGTTTAGGTTCTACTGCTTAGGAAGGTATTATATTGTATTTAAAAAATAATAATAATAATAATAATCCAGGCAAAATACATATTAAGAATTTAAAAGGTGTTTGGGAGTTACCAATGTTCATGGGTATGGTAAAGAAGGACTCTCATTTTGTCATTTACATTTCCCACATATACTGATCAACCATAGCATTATGACCACCTTTGTATTTCTACACTCACTGTCTTTTTAATCAGCTCCACTTTTTGTAGTTTTGTGCAAACGTGTCCACGCTATTAAACTATTCTAGTAGCTGCAGCTTGTAGATATAAAGTCAGAGACAGAAGCTCATCTGTTTCTGCACAGTTTGTGTTGGTCATCATCTAGTCCTTCGTCATTGCCCACAGGACACCGCCCAAAAGATGCTGTTGGCTGCATATTTCTGGGTCAGTCTTGTAGTTTGTTATGATATGTGTATCATCTTTGTGGGGTATTCTGATCCTGAGTTATGAACCCTAAGAGTTAACTGATTCTGATTTCCAACAAGATTTTTGCTTTGCTTTGGTGATGAATGTATAATTAGTGGTCAACAAGCATTATGTCATTTATTGATCTGAAGCTTTTCATTATTTAATTTAGAAATAACAATGCAAGCTATTAATTGGAAAAATAAATTAAATTCATTAATTAATAACTGACATTTCCTTGCAAATGTATTATCCAGTGTCCTTTAGACAGTTGTCAATGACATTTGAAAGAATATGAATGAACATGTCCAAGAGTTCTACTGTATGATCCTAGATTGACCAGGTTGTTCATCTCATGGGGGCTGCAGTGACAAATCAGAAGCCTCCTTTTCTATGATTATAACTTTCAATGGGCAAAATAAATAAATAAATCCCATGCTCTTAATCCTTCTGTTTTGAACACCTTCTGCATTACTGTACTGCTTTTGTTTTGGACTGAAGCATATCCATATCCCCATTCGTCATCACTGCAATTCCAGCATCTTAAATTCCAGAAACTGTAGCTCGTACACTCCTTCAGTGATGACAGTTGCTGAGGTGTTAATCACCCAGTGTTCATTTTGCAAGTATTTGTCGATACGCATCTGATCTTTGACAGGAGAAATGTGGTGACAAGGTGTTTTACAGTTGTTGCTGTTGCTAAAGCCAATGAAAACAAAATGGAAAACCCATCCGAGTGCATGATTACAATGCATCGTGGGTAGCAGAGACAAAAGCCAGACGAGCCCTTTGACAGCCTTCACCTTGCTCTCTCAGGAGCGCTGACAAGGGAAGAAAAGAATGAATGCCGAAGGAGATAGCTATCAGGATCTGAAAGATGAGAAAAGATCGCAAATCAAAATCTGTGAAGAAGAAAACATAAAGCCAGAAACTCACACTCATGTTTTCTGCCTTGCTTTTCTTTGTTCGCTCTGTGGGTTCATCATGGAAGACCAATGCTACACATGTGCATGTGAAAAGGAGAAAGAATGTTATGGGAGAAACATATTAATATATTCATTAAAAATAATGCCATGATTAAAATAATGGAAAAGGAAAAAGGAAGTCATCTTAAGTCTATCTCATAGTTTTATTCCTCCTTTTACAAATGCTGTAAGAACAATGTGAAATTATGAAACATATATGTAAGTTGTACTTGGTTTAATTGGTCATTTTGTCCAACATTTTTTCCCTTCTGATGGATGAAAATCATGCTAAAATAAAAAAAAAAAGAATCTGTAAAGAACGTTTATTTGAAGAACAGTACAACCAAGCAAAGAACATTCATATTATCTTCTGGTTTCGTTTAATCATCATGGTCATATATCAATAGGATCTCCACAGATATGTACACATATGCAAAAATAAATAAATTGATAAGTAAATGTATTTACTTTCATACCATGTGCACAATTTCACACCCTTTTTAAGACAATTCACACTGCACTCCACTGGTGTAAGTGTTTTGTTAAATGCACACAAAACCCAACCACAGTGTTAAAGTTAGCTGCTTTTCAATCAAACTAATCTTATAAAAAAATTCAGCAGAAACAGGTAGAATTCCATATTCTGCACAAGTTATACGTGGGGTAAGGGTAAATGTTAGATGACTTTAGCTTCAGTTTATGTTAAGATCATGTTTAGGTAAAGTTTAGGTTAACTTTACAGTACTAAAGTTTTCAGATACAGTAGGTTTATGGTTAAGCCTAGGGATAGAGTAAAGGTTATATTTAGGTTTAATGGTTAAGGTTAGGGCTAGAGTAAGGGTTAGGCTTAGGTTTTATGGTTCAGGGTTAGATTTAGGTTTGATTTTTAAGGTTATGGTTAGAGTAAGGGTTAGGTTTAGGGTTTAGGTAATGGTTAGGTTTAGGTTTTATAGTTTGGGTTTAGGTAATCTTTAGATTTACGTTTTTATTTATTTAAATGGTAAATATGTACGTTTCTGTTTAAGCCTAAATCTGCTTAATTACTGAATATAATTGAATAAAGCCAAGATTAAATCTTCATTATACAACACAGTAGTCATGATAATAAGTTAAAATGGGTAACATGCCAAACGGTTGCAGCCAAATAATATCCCAGCATGTTCTCACCATCAAAGAGCCTATTTCACGTGATGAGACTTCTGAATAGTATCTGAGTAATTATTTGGGCTTAAATTTATATTTGAATGTTCCATTCCACCTTAAAAACTGCACCAGTTACATTAAAAGCTGTGTGGGCATCATAATGTAACTTTTGTAGCTTTTAAGGTGGAATGGAAAACCTGGTAAATGAGAAGTGCCTAACCTCTTCCTTTGTTTCTAATGAAATTCTTTGTACCTATTTTAATCATTGTTTATTACAACCCTAATATGTCGAATGTGAAAAGCTGAGTTTTCCATGGTATGCATTTGTTTGATAAGTAAAGTGTTAAAATAGTCATATCTATAGTCTTGGGCAGCATTTTAGTTTATTGCATCTGGTGTGACATAAAGCTGGTATGTAGCTCACACTATTCACAAGCTTTCCTGAATTACACAAACCTTTAAAACATATTGTTTGAGCTAATTACAATGAAAGAGTCAAATTTACTTTTGACTCATAGACTCATTGGACAAAAGTTGACCAGACATGATGGAGTTCATTGTTTAAATCACTCAATCATTGAGTAAATATAGTAACTTTTTTAATGGCATAAATGATGCAAATGAAAATCTGTCCTTTATCAGTCATTTATTATCGTAGTTTAGGAGTACGTCCATGTAAAATGGAAGTGTTCTTAGCCGGCATACTAAAGGTCAACAGCATGCAGGAGTGATACTAGAATTGGATATTCCGCATTATGTTCATTATCAAATGCCACCATGCCCTTGCATCTCCAGTTCTGATAGAGTGCAGCCAAGTGGGGGCTTCATATCCCAGGCAGCCATGGGAAGCAAACACTCGCATAAACAAATCTATTTTCGCCTAGCGTGTCTCCCAGCTACGCACAATATTAAAGCGGCGAAGCACGACAGTGAAATGAGGTCTAATAGCTGTCTCCAGGTGTCACTCAAATGTCTCTGTTTTGACAGAAAATACATTATCCTCCAAACCTCTGAGACGTCCGGCGCCTCCACCTTAGCTCAAGAAAGCTGCTTCTGGCCAAAGATCGGCTGATGAGCTTGAAAAATGACTTATTAAGTTTCCAGATGCCATATCTATTATATCAGGGGAACACGATTTCAATTTACTGACAAAAAGTGTGAAACTTTATACCTATTCAGAAGCAAAGTGCAGACTCAGTGGCTTCATGACAGAATGTTTGAAGAGGGCAAGAGCTCTTGGAATGAGGAATAATTGCCAATCTCACACGTCTCCTAGTTGAGTTTTCTAATCCTGTGATGATGAGCTATCAGCAGAAAATGAAAGCTCTCTTTCCCTTTACAGCCATTTTGCGTTCTCTGGAGAGTGTCAGTTTCGGATTTCAGATGTGGCCATTTTTCCGATTCTGGTCCGACGTCTTAAGGAGATGTAAAGCACAATTGTTTCTTGATTTAATTATCTGATATCATTGTATGGCCTGTGCTTTTCCAATTAAATTTTGTGTTTCAGGGTGAGCCCTGTCAGTCGTGGCTAGGAACCCTCAGCTAGCTCCTTTCTCTTCCCTCAAACACTTCAGCGTCTCAGAGATTAGCCGATTAACATCTCCTTTTTTCCAAGAGTAGTCTCCAAATAGTCAAGTTCAAAGTTATTTATGGATCAAACTTTCCTCAAAGGCTAAAGCATTAAACATTTCTGAACATTAGAATATAGGTCTTTCTCTGAACAAAGTACGATTTGAAATAGAAAATATTACAATAAAAATGTCGAAAATTATTATTGCAATTATTAATATTAAGTATTGTGTATAATTTTTTAAACACATTTAAGGAAAACAGCACAATTATTGTCCAGACAGTTTGATAGATTACAGTTAATATAAAGGTGGAAAAGAATGAAACACTACACAACTGCTTTGTATACTAAGACTAAACATAAATCACATTTAACAAAACATTCAGAATTGATGAGAGTAATGTATTCATGTTTTGTTAATATTTATTTAATCATAGATGAAAACAACTGCAGGGGTGTAAATCAAGTTTTTAACAAACTGCCAAACAATGCAAACAATGACCCATATACATTTGGCCTGATGTTTTAAAGATAACAGTAGCATTTAATATGTAAAAGCTCAGTCAGCTATGTAAATATTGCAGGTTTTGTCTGCATTGCTGCAAGGGTAAAATATCTTGTTAATAATTTAGTCGTGCTGGATGCTGTGTACGCTACATCTTTTATGCTTCTTCATAGCCAACCCTCCTATGATTAGAAGTATGAGCAATACAGGGATTAGGGGGCTGGTTCAGACTTTGCTGTGAATCTTATTATTTCATTTCTTTCCTTTGTCAACCAGCATCAGCACAGAACACAACTGGGACGTCCTACAGAAACAACTCCAGGACACCCATCCTGTACACATACCTCCTACATCTTTAAAAATGAAGGTGCCAGAGAGGGTTGTTGGGAGCAGTGTTGCAGAGGTTCCTTTTTAATGTGGATATGTGAGTGAGAAATGTATTTTATTTTTACATGCTCTAAAATCATAGTTAATTTATGCATGACCATTTTCCAACCTCTATTTATACAGTATATAATGTACCTACATGTATACAGGCTGTGTCTCTTACTGTGGTAAGACATATGTAAATGATATTTCCTCTGATATGCTGCTTTGTATTTTGCCTCATTTAAAATCAGGTTGGGCTAAACTGCTGTAAACATAATAGTCAATTAAGCAGAAAAAAACAAAAAAAAAAAAAAAACATAACTCAGTCATTGTTCAGTAAAGCCGGAGATGCACTACACTAGTGGTTCTCAAACTGTGGCATGTGTCCCACTGGTGCTACATGAAGCATTTCAAGGTCCACCAGATGACCTCAGAAAATCTGCTGCATGTATTAAGTATTAAGGATTGAAATATACAAAGTTTTTACTTGTAATTTTCATAACATTACATTTGTTTGTATTTAGTGGTTAACCCGTTAGACCCTCTAAGTAAGCCCATAACTGCAGTGGTATAATTATTACATCCGGTTCAAAGTCCCTACAATAGAACCCTGTGGAAGTCCACAACATATAAAGCAACCAGTCACCACAACAGGTTCCGTTTAGGAGTAGCTGAATAATTCACCTAGGGTTCAAGGAAACGCCATGTAGACCCCACAGTTCATTTGATTGTACTCATTGTTTTCCTCTGTCTGAAGCTTTCTGAGTCTCAGTTTTAGTTATCTAAAATGTTTGAGAACTAGACCACTATACCATTTTTGCCAGATTTAGTCTGCAGATTTTTTCAACAGTTGACAGTTGGAGAGAGAATCAGGTAGTGTGTGAGGACCATAAACTCCAATATTTTGCCCCTCAATCACCATTCAGACCAGTCAGTCAGGGCATATTACATTTGTTCAACCTGACATAATTTAATAATATGTACTGGTCATTGACTCTGACCTGACTCAGACTGTAATCTAGTACTGTACTGGTCAGCGACTCAATCTGACCCAATTGAGCATAATCTTATAATATTTACTGCGCAGCGACTCAGTCTGACCCGACTGTAAGCATAATCTAGCAGTGTATACTGGTCAACGAGTCTGATCAGGTCCTGTCAACAGCCAATGAAAACTGAGTATGAAAAGTAAACACACATGTGTTCACATTTAATGTTGCATTCCACCTTAAATTATGCATCTGGTGGAATGGAAATTCATATAGGAAACTGACATCTGCCTTGTACAAAGGATAACCTCTAATACACGCTGCTTGCCTCCCACCCACAACTTCAAAGGCATTTTTCACATTTTCACATTTTCACACAGCGAACTGTTATACTTCCATGTTTAAGGTCAGTCCTCAATGTCCGTTTTCCTCAACCTTGGTCCTGGAGGCACCCCTGCCCTGTACTTTTTAGACTTAACACACCCCACAACTCCATGAAGGGCTTGTTAATGAGCTGATTAGTTGAATCAGGTGTGGTAGGAGCAAGGAAAGCTATGCAAGGTAGAGGTTTCTCCTGGACCAGGAACACTGTGGTTGCATGAGACCTGGGGCATTTTTGTGGGCATGTTTCTTTTTCGGTTCAGGTTGAAGTTGTGTGTGATCTCTAGTCATTAAGTGTACAATAAATAGTTTTTGCATTCACCATAAAAAACAGTAAAGCTCAGTGGGGAAGTATGAGATACCCATTCTTTTTATGATCTGTTACAACTTCAAAAGTCATGTTTGGGAACCAAGGCGGAAGAAGAAAAGAAGAAGTTGTGGAAGGAACCACTCACTTTCCATTTGTGCTGCACACTTAGGAATATGTCTTCTGCATTAAATTTTCTGTGCAATGAGCACACACTTAGTGAGCACCACAGAGGTTTGCAACCATAGCTGCGGTGCCTGGGGAGCAGTTGGGGGTTAGGTGCCTTGCTCATAGGCACTTCAGTTGCATCCTGTCAGTTCAGAGGATTTAACTGGTGATCTGGTCTGCTTTTAGCACTGTCACCACATTTTCAACCCTTTCTGTAATTAAGCCATATAATTCAATAAGTTTTTTGCTACAGTGCCTTTAAGAATGTATATGTAACTGTAAAGGAGCATGGTTCTCATTGATTGCCCTGCATTTTGCCTCATTCAAATGGACATTCATTTATTGTTTTTTGATTGTTATCATACTTGGGGAACATGTTTTTTTTTTTTTGGAGGGGGTGGGTGGTGTTGTAGTGCTGCTGGTGTGGTCTGACCTAAAGAGAGTCACTGTGTTGCTTGCTGGACTGGCATGGGAAAATAAGCTTGTAGCTACCTCACATGTGATTCTGCGTGTTCACACTGCTGTCAGCTCTGGACTGATTGAGCCCTGTTTGCTTATCTAATGGGAACTGGAACAAAAAGTCAAGTCAAAAGTGAGGAAAAGGAGGCGGGGGGGAGGGGATGGAAGAAAATCGACAGTGAAGGCGAGCGAGAGGGAGATAGAGTAGCAAGAGAAGGAGAAAGAGGGGGAACGAGAGAGGTCAAGCATTAGGCCAGCACTTCAAAGCATGAGCTCCAGTCAGCGCTTTTGCCTTCTCCTTTACCCTGACAAAGGCCGGGGTGAATGAAGAGATGAAACAGAGCAGTGGAAGCAGCCTACACGTGCTCCAATCCCCTCAAAGCTTACATAATCCTCCCTTTCTTTCCCTGCAGGAAAAATCACCTCAGGCCCAAGTCAGAAGTCCAGGAGGCTGCATTAATGACTGGGGGGACGTGCTGACACTTCAGAGTTGGCCTGTAGTCTTATACACTGAAGGTTTAGCTTTTTGTCTGATGTCTCTCTCTCTCTCTCTCTCTCTCTCTCTCTCTCTCTCTCTCTCTCTCTATCTATCTATCTATCTCTATTTCTTTCTCTTGCATTACCTTTCTTACCAAAAGATGATGTCCTGTGGTATCCACCATCCACCAATGACATCAGGTTCTTTAAGACCTGTGAGACCTGTAAGACCATGAGCATCAGTGAGCCTTAGCCCATGATGTTCTGATCCAGTCGTCTAGCCATCACAATTTGACCCTTGTCAAAGTGGCTCAGATGCTTATTGCCCATTTTTTTCTGCTTTTAACACATCAGCTTCAAGAAGTGACTGCAGACTGGCTGCCTAATTTATCCCACCATTTGACAGGTGCCTTTGTAACTAGATAATCAATGTTATGCACTTCAATGCAGTTTTAATATCACGGCTGATTTATCACTTGTTTAAGTGACAAAGCTTGTACTGTGAGTGAATTGGCCAATAAACAAACTTTGCACACTTTCCAGAGTTAATCTGGTATCTACTGTAGGTACAGATGGGCATGTTATTTGATGGTTTGTGGTAACGTGATGCATGCAATATAAATCAAATGTTATTCCTTGGCTTAAACTCTAACATTGGATACTGTGATCTTCATTATGCAAGCCCCTGCTGTACATAGTACAATAGAACAGCATTTATACTGACACGATAAACGTTGTGAGGAGTAGGGTTGAAAATAGCTCAAAGGGATATTCCATTTCTGAGTTTGAACTGGCATTTAACATTTCCCAATACTCAGTGGTATATGTATATTGGGAATATGTAATTGAACAAATTCTGGACAACTTAGGCCCAATGCTGCAGTGCATATCCTACTGGAATCCCATCATCGTGGGGGTACATGAACTCAAAAAATGGATGAAAATGGTCACCAAGCAGTGAGACATAGCAGGCACTGGTCAATGACATGTTCTGTGGACCAGTGGTCCAACACCAGTACTAACTAGATAGATAGATGGATGGATGTTGGATGGATGGATAGATGGATAGATTGATAGATAGATGATAGATAGATGGTTCCTGTGGCACCAAACAGCAAAGTTCCTCACCAGGCTCATTTACTCCTCTTCTTCATCATCCCTGATACAACCCACGATGACTGTGTCATCAGCAAACCTTTGAATGTGACACAGCTCAGAGTTGTAGCAGAGGTCTGTTGTGTACAGGCTGAAGAGCTGAGAAGCCAGCACCATTCCCTGAGGTGCTCCAGTGCTTCTGATCACATGTATGTAATGAGGTAGCTGAAGATCCAGGTGAAGCCCTGAAGCCAAAATCTAAGGTTCTCCAAGTCTGAAGAAAACATTCAACTATAATTTTCATAAGAACTACACATTTAGCACCTTAACTCTCCTGCCAATTTGACCATTTTGTTTACAGTGGTATTATTAATGTTATTATTATTATTACATTTTTAATACTATAATCTCATTATCTTTTACTGTGATTTCAAATCCCAGTCAAAAACATTTAATAGCACAATTAAGACTAAAAACTCAATTTGACTCATTTCTGTTCTCCCCTCTCCTCTATATTTATCTATCTTTTAAACCTCTTTGTTTGTTAACATCATTTCTGAATTCCACGTTACATGAAGAGCTATTTTAAACAATTGTACATTTCTTCTCATCCACTTTTTATTGTCACTGAAGTTTAAGTTTAAATCCACAGAACCATGTGTGTATTGGGAGTAAATTGTAGAAGGCATTACCACCCAAAATGGACAGCTCAGTGGTCACACACTGGTGGGTAATGAATGTGACAGTAAGAAATGGCTAGAATTATCCAGGGAAAAAGATAAACAACTCACAATGTTCATTCTGTGGATTCAAGGTACATCAAATGCCTACACAACTTTGAAAATGGAACGTCTCATCCATCTGGCGCCTGCTATCATGCATCACTTGACCTTCAATATTTTCTTTGCTTTGAAATAAGCAAACTGCCCAGTGTTCAAAAATGAAAATTATTGTTTTGGTGATGTGTTACTGACGTGGTGTTTAAGGTGCATCTGATGCCTGCTCAACTTTGGAAATGGAATGTCCCATTCATCTGGCACCTGCTATCATGCATCACTTGAACTCGAACATCACTTGAACAATAGTTCACCTTGAAACGAGCAGACTGGACAACGTAGAAATTAGAAATCATGTAACTTATTATACTCGTGCAAAAGCCTTATATACCCAAAATGTCAACTTTACAGGAGGACATTCTTACAACGATCTTTCAACATAAGAAATATTAGATATTTAGAATTTATCATTTTTGCATTGCATTACTTACCTGCTATCTCACACTTGACAATAGCTATAAGTCAGGACGTCATTTTCCCACATTAGAGGCACCCAACGAAAGACTGTGTTTTCTGTCTCTTTGCTCTTTTTTTTACTTTCAGAGGAACAGACATGATGAATTATTAAACTAGCTCAATACTGAATAACTGCACTCTGCTTTCTAGGACATGCACAGGTTTAGGGAGATAGATATTAACCGCCTCAGCTACTTTAGACATTACACATGAGCTCTTTCTGCATATTACAAAGCATCCTGTGATCCACTGGAATGATTCCGTTTGACATGGTGGAGTGACATGTCATTTTCAGTCCTGCAGATGTGATAGAACACACTGTGTGACACACTGAACTGCAAAGAGGAAAGGCAGGTCCGCGACGATGATGCTCATTGGTGTGTCATTTTTGGTGAGTCGAATTGCTGCTGCTAATGTGTGAAGGAGGAAGCTGCAGAGTGGAGTAATAAGGCCACATAACACCAATCATCCACTGTGCCAATATACATATGCCCAAAATACATAAAGATGAAAGCAAGGCAATCTGTTCAGTAATAAGCCCATCTGAATGCCCCTGCCTGTCTTTTCATCAGCGAGAACGTGAATGGTAGGGAGCCTCCGAGTCCCGGGCTGCGGGGAGCTAATTGCATGTTGTTTGCTTTTATCACCACAGATGCTTCAGTGAATGTCATTACTCCCTGTGTGTGTGTGTGTGTGTGTGTGTGTGTGTGTGTGTGTGTGTGTAATGCCAGCCTGTTTTGGGCCTGTTCTTTATGTCATTAAGTTCTCTGATTGAGCAATAATCGCTAAAGGTTACTGGATCACTTTATTGGTTGGGCTCCAGTCAAATTAAAAATCAATAAGGCTCATATTCGCCGCCCCCTCGCCTCGAGGATGATAAATTTGTGTCCATATTTCAAACTCTGCCCGATAATGACAGCCACTGTTAGCGAGTGATTTACGCTCATTAGGTTGGAGCATAATGAATCTGGCCCACAACTGTGCTTGTAAGCCGTCAACCTATAGCACTGCGGATCCAGGCCGAGTAACGTGACCAAAGCCCACGTTCACAACAAAGAAGGAATGAGAAACCCAAAGAAGAAGGCCTGCTCCTGTGTTTGAAATGCGAGATCCGTGCGTCGCGGCAGGTCAGTTCATCACTGTGGGAACTGACAAGAAGAAAGAAAAAGTGAAGCTGCTGTTCAGCTAAAGAAGTACAAAGGAGAACACTGCAGTTAACTCCTTAACGCTTCAAAGTCTATGCAAAAAAAGTGGCTGCAATTTAGAACACTCAGTGTTAAAGTGTGAGTCAACACAAAGAGGTCACAATTTTGGTCACTTTTAATTGTCTTGCTGTTTGATCAGTAATGCGTTTCTTCCCAGTGAACACTATGTGAATTGCATTCTCAGAAACTACCACGGTCTATCCACCATTAAAGGCAGCATGTAGTGGTTTTATGTAGAGATAGAAAACACTAGGGGACAGAAAGCTCCAAATCACTGATTTTACTAAGTCTGGTCCCAAAAGGAATGTGTACAAGTGTGACCAAAGAGACATTTCAGAAATCGAACGAAATATAGGTTGACTTTTGTGCATATGCACAAATTTCAGAAATACTCAGAAATCAAATGAATTGAACAAAGAATGTTACAAAGCAGCCACTGTAACATAAACCTAACCTTAACCATAAAACCTAAACTTCACCATAACCTTAATTATAAAATCCTAGGCTCCTTAAATTTGTCTTCATTTGAGATGACAACTTAAGAGAATTTAAATAATTGTACATGTTTGTCCATGTTTTGGAAATTACACAAATTGTCCATGTTTGGAAATTACACAAATTGCAAGGACTAAATAACACGTATCCCACAATAACATCTCAGGAACAATAAGGTGTTCAAAATACTTCACAGAGATCATCATTGTGAACATAATGTCAGTCTTAACTCTGTTGTAATGTAACCTGAAGCTAAAGCCATTCTACCTCTAAACCTAAACCTGTTTCAAAGGTTTGTGTGCATTTGGCACCACCAGTGGACGGGAACTTGTGTTCAAAGAAATTCTTGGGGTGCACTGGAGATCTTGTTGAAGTATGACCAACATGCACGGTCCAGCAATGCCAGGGGCAGATGCAAATAAGAAAAAGGACACAAAGCCAATAAGGTGCTGGAGTATTAATGTTCCACTAACTGTAGTAACTTTATTCCTAACTTTCTTTCTTCAGTGTTACTTTCTTTAATAAAAATCTCCAATAAAAAGCTTCAGCTAAATATTTATTGGTAAGTTAGGGCTTCTTGTTTGTTTGTTTGTTTGTTTTGATTTAGATTAAACCCAGACATTGCAGTCTTTGTAAGATATCTGTTTCATTTGAGGTTGAACACTAAATGGACAGAAATATTAGGACACCTGCTCATTGATTATTTCTTCTGAAATCAAGGGTATTAAAAATAGTTTATCCTGCTTTTGTTGGAGTAAATGTCTCTACAGTCCATGGAAGACTTTCTACTATATTTTGTCTCTACTATATCAATATGAGTATTGCTGTGAGGATTTGATTGCATTCAGTAAGAAGAGTGTTAGTGAGGTCAGACTGTTGAAGTATCACCCCATCTCTTCCCAACTTCCCAACTCATCCCAATACCCCCCACTACACACCTGGCATTTAGCATGGTGCCAATAAGTTGTTGTTTATCTGCTCCAGAGAGTCCAATTCTATTGGCAGTACTTATCTATAGGGGCTAGGCAAGATACGGCCTTTCCTTAGAAGAGGTTTACACAAATGTTTGGACATATAGCGTATCTTTCGTGTATTTTCTTTGGATGAAATTGGTCTTGCTGGGCAGTTGTTTGGGGCTTATGGGGTTAAGACATGCACTCAGTCCAAAGTGAGATGGTGTAATGTCTCAACTGGCCACGCATCACAAACCAGAACAGTGTCAGCATTTCAGGCCTGCCTGAGGCGCCTTGAGTAACAGTGAAACCAAACGCCTTCCTGCCGGGCATCCTTCACGTTCAAACGGAGGCCCTCTTTTACTCTTTCATGTTGTGGAAAAACCTCCCCAGCTGTTTTTTCTGTGTCTATGTTCTCCTTCTCTCTCCCTCTCTGGAGTGGTTGATTTATAGGCATCAGCCGAGTGGCAGTTCGGAACGTAGACTGGTCTGCGGTACCTGGGAGGCGGTGTAAGAGGTAAGCTAAACACATTCTTCTGCTTGGCAGAACTGCAGTTTAGCAGCTGCATGGTGTTGAAAGAGTGAAGGAAGGATAAAACAGTGGCATGAACTGAACGCCAACCTTGAATGTGTCAACTGGGCAGAAATATTTTCAGGGGAAAAAAATGAATTAATGGCTTCAGAATGAAACTGAAAGAACAGAAAATAACTAACTAAATAAATACATAAATTGTGTAAATTGCATCTACATAAATGCAGTAACAAAATTCCTATCCCAGACAAATGCTATGGATGCTCAGTGTCTGCTCCATGTAATTCAGACAGTTATCATTCATATTTTCAGTGACACCAGCATGTCTCCATCCACTTTAATTAGGTAAATTCAATTTTCAGTTAACTTTCTTTTATTGACTCCCTGAAGCTGTCAGACAGAGCACCTAGTTTTAATCAAATTAATTGATTAAAGGAGAAATTTTGTTTCTAGTTAAATTCATTGTAGAAATGTTCCAGAAAATGGAACTATGTATTAGTGCGTATAAAAAATATCATGTAAAAGTTTATTCATGTTCAAAATTTCATTTGAAAATGTAAATGATCATATTATCAAATTTTCTACTCATTACACATAATTTATTTTTTAAATATTGTTACTGTTGAACTGTATGTATTACAGTTCAGGAAAATCAGAAATCCAGACACTTAAATTATTATTATATTGAATTTCAATTTAAATAAATTACCAATCCAAAAGTGTCAACATTGAACAAAAAAAATTCATTTTATGTGAAATATTCACACACTGTGAATAGGATGTGATTTTTGTCTACAATTAAATTGAAATGACTGAAATGTTGAAATAATTGTGAATTCCTTTTTAATCAATGCATTTTATTTAAACTTGTCATCAGTCTGGAACGTTAACCGCACAAAAGAGTTATTTGAATTTACCTAAATAAACTAACATGTGGTTGGAACTTCTTGCTTTGACATGGTCATGGAAAACGTTTTATTTGCAACCACCTACACATTCAAAGAGCTATATTTTTTACTGCACTATTATCTGAAATCAGGTTTCCCTGTATTTCTATCAGCAGCACAGGTAAGTGTGTAAATAGATTATTTTAGTGGAATTCCACTTTAATTGTCAACTTCAACATTTGTTTTTTTCTAAGGCTGCAGTCAGACACGTGCTACAGAGCCTCCATACCTGATCAACGGTGAATCAACTGGTCAGTCTTCATTCCTGTCCTTTATCTTTATTACCACCAGTGAAAGTTACACACACACACACACACACACACACACACACACACACACACATACAGGAACTGTAAAATCTGCTATACACTCAGTTTAGCTCCTAACATTTGCATCTGAACGTGCTTCTTTCATGAGCTGTAAAACTTCCTTCCTCCAGGGCAAAGTATCCGCTCCACCCAAATTTCAGTGTGCGATGTATGTGTTCGTTTCGAAAACAGCTCTCAAAATAACACATACATTTTTGAGGGGTTTTCTAATCAGCCCCCAAAATACAGCTGACATTCAGTTACCAACAGAGACTTTCCATAGGCCAGCTCTGTCATGTGAGCAGCAGCCACTGCGATTTTCACTGCCCATAGCCGTCTGGATGTCTTCATCTGTCAAACAGAAAATCCGCAGGTCCCTATGGTCCACACTCTCATGGAAATTGACATGAAGGGAAACTCTAACAGTCATGCAAATGGGAAATGCTGACACAGCACAGTAACTCATATTATTGTTTATTAATTGATATCTAGAATTAAAATGATGGTAATAATGAGTGAAATTGATAAAGACATTTGTCTGTGTTTACATAACAACAATTCTTACATTTTAAAGGTACAGTATCTGTCAGCAATAACAAAGTTGTCAATTTTATTAGCAACTGCTTCCTCCTAGCTCAAGTAATTCTATAATGAGTCCAAATATTATGTTTTCAATTAGTACTGTTTTTCAGGTTGTATGTAGTAGAAGTATTATTTGAATTCATGTGTGTGTGTGTGTGTGTGTGTGTGTGTGTGTGTGTGTGTGTGTGTGAGCAGCCATGTGTACAATTCTATCACTTTGTGACATAAAACCAAGAGAAAAAAATAAAAATTGTAGCTGCAAAACTGGCATTCAACAGCATAGAATAGCTATTTTCAATCATATGAAAACAATTTTTAATTTGTGAAATAAACACTTCAATAATAATAAAAATAATAAATTTGGTAAAATGTAACAAATACGTTTTAGTTAATTGTATACATTGGTTTGAATTTAAGTAAATTGTCAGATTTAAAGTAAAATAGTTCAGGAGCAGACATTAGAATTCCATACATAATTAAAGTATTATGTAATATTTTTAATAAAGAAAAGTTCTTTATTTATTATTCCATTGAATATTTTTTTATTTGTTTTATGTTTTTTAAATATCAATTTGTTTTAAAATGTGCATTTTAATTCAACAAAAAGTATATATATACTGTGACATTCATGCCCAAAATATAGAAACTATTTGCTAATATTAGATATTCATGTTTCTTTTTGAAATGTCTGAAACTTTACTTGAAAATAAAATCATTTTCTAAATGAAAATAAGTTGACATTGTCTACAAAGACACACTTCTGTATTGTATTGTAAAGCATGATCATAATTTAATAATAACTACACAAAAAACAACAACAATAACAACAACAAAGAAATGTGTGTACAAATCCAATGGCACATTAAATACAGTGAATCCAGAAAGTATACATAGCGATTGATTTTTCACATTTTGTTATGATGGATTTTTTTTTTCTGTCAGAATTCTACACATAATACCCTACAGTGAGAAAAAAAGTTTGTTTTGCAAATGTATTGAAAATAAAAACACTAAAATATAACATAAGTAGACACAAAGTTGAGCTCAGGTGCATTTTGTTTCCATTGATCATCCTTCCTATGTTTCTACAGCTTGACTGGAATAAATCTGTGGTACATTTAGTTGATTGGAATGGTTTGGAAAGGCACACACCAGTTTATATAAGGTCCTATAGTTGACAGTGCATGTCACAGCACAAACCAAGCCATGGAGTCTAAGGAATTGTCTGTGGACTTCTGAGACAGGATTGAATTGAGACACAACATTGCTCGATGGAGAGAGGAGAACCTTACAGAAGGACAACCATTTCTACAGCACTCCACCAATCAGGCCTGTATGGCAGAGTGGCCAGACGGAAGCCATTCCTCACCATCTGGAGTTTGCCAAAAGGGACTCTCAGACCACGATAAACAAAAACACTGAAGTTTTTGGACGGAATGCCAGGCATCATGTCTGGAGGATACCAGGAACTGCTCATCACCTAACCAGTACCATTCCTATAGTAAAGCATGGCAGTGGCAGCATCATGGTGTGGGGGTGTTTTTTGTTGCAGCAGAAACTGGGAGACTAGTCAGTGTCAAGGGAACGATGACTGCAATAATGTGCAGAGACATCCTTGATGATAACCTGCTGCAGAGGACAATGACCCCAAGCATACAGCAAAGATATCAAAGGAGTGGTGTTGGAACAACTCTGTGAAAGTCCTTGAGTGGCCCTGCCAAAGCCCAGACTTGAACCTGATTGAACAGAGATATCTAAAAATGGCTGTGAACTGATGCTCCTCAACCAATCTGATGGAGCTTGAGAGGTTCTGCATAGAAGAATTGGAGAAACTTATGTACATGTTTTATATATATATATATATATATATATATATATGTGTATATATTATTATTTTGGCTGCTACCTTTAGGGGTCGCCAGAGCGGATCATCATATTTATGATCTGCATTATAGTTTTGGCATAAGTTTCATGCCAGATGCCCTTCCTGACATAACCCTCGCCATTTATCCGGGCTTGGGCCCGGCATCATATTCTATGACAAATACTAAAGTGAGTTCCCTCCCTTTCATTTTCCTTTCTCGAACAGCTATAAAATGTTGCGTGCTCCACTTTCCAGTGTTAAAACTCTGATTCTGACATGTGCTTGGATTGAGACCAGGTTTGCGATCGCACCAACAAACGTGCATCAGGTGCAAATGTGTGCTATCCGGTCCACAACGATCCTCACAAACTGATTCCTTTTGCTGCATTGCTGAGCTATAAAAGGCTGAAGATTGCTTGGAAGAGCCTACCAAACTGACATTCTCTCTCTCTCTCTCTCTCTCTCTCTCTCTCTCTGTCCTTCTCTCCCTCCCTCCCTCCATGCAGCCTGCTGGCTGGCTGCTCCTGGTGGCTATTAAATCTCTGGGTGTTTTTTTTTTTTTTTTTCCTTTTTTCCCCTTAAGGGCCCTCAAAGAACTTCAGACGGCCATGCCGGGCTCCACCCTGACTGGAAAGAGAAATCAGGGCGAAGGCCCTGCTGTTCTGGAGGTGGTCCCCTCTTATTACCCTTCCAGCCAGGAGCGCTTAAAAACGTCACACACTGTAGCATTCATAAACTCGTTTTCTTTTTTTACTTGCCTGTAGTCAGGCTTCTCATAAGTGAATGAGCCAGTAAGGAAAGGAGGAAAGAAAACAAAGTGCAGAAAGAAAAACTTGATGTTGTCCTGGAGGAAAGTAACCCCAGAAAAATGACGAGGAGATGCTGTCCAAAAGGCCAGGCTTTATTCCAGTGGAGACGTCCAGTAAATAAACATACAGTAAAATGTACAGATCCAGATCTGACTGAGAAAAGTCAGAACATCATCATATATCTATCAGGCACATGAGCTAACATTAGTTAGTTTATATCATCAAATGATGCTAAAAAATACACATATTTCATGCAATGCTGACGTTCTTAATATGAACCACAGTGACTAATACCAAACCAGTGCTTAAAGAGGAACACATTGATCTTTGAAAATTGCTGCATTATTCAATCATTAAAATATAAACAATGTCCTTCAAGGTGATTTATTGTGAAAGAGTTACAGTAAAGACTCATTTCTGCTCTATGCTGAATATGGATATGGAGAGAGCCTTTACATTACATCTTTAAACGCAACAGAAACTTTAAGTGCATTTTAGACCTGCATGCAGACTCTGTCTGATCAGTGAGAGAGGGCCATGATGATGAAATTACTGGTCCAGATACTGGATTAAATTATTGGAAATGGGAAAGTCTGCTCTCTTTGTTTTCTCACAGAGTTTTAAAAAATGGATAATACTAATACATACATAAATGACATAAAAAAAAAAAAAATGAATAAAGCGGGTTCTTTTTTTATTTTATTTGGACCACTGTGAAGTACATTGTCAAGAGCTTATTATTACAAATATCCTTGTCAGTGTTATCATGGTGAATAACAACATTCTTGCATTTTCAGCTCAGAAACACTCTGGATTTACATTTCAAACGAAGACAAATTTAAGCATCCTAGGATCTCCTGAAAATAACAATATGGGAAATAAGTACGTCAAATAATAAAAACACCCCACAAAATTGGCTACATGATTAAATGTTTTCATGCAACCTGTGGACTTATAAAAAAACTGAACAAATTCTAAAGGTTCATAAATACAAACCTGAGACACTACACATTGACTGAGCTATATAGTAAAGGAAAAACAACCAAATGAAGGAACAAGTAAATATTTTATCAAAACATGTTCAAATTCATACATATGTTTAAATTCTGTTCATTTTTACATCTCAAACAAACTCAAAACAAATTTGAGATCTCCTAAAATAACCATATCTGCTATGTTACTGTGCCCTATAAATATCTTTTGGTGAGTAAAAGTACATCAAACTTTGAAAACATCCAAAAAAAATGATAAAAAGTTCTATATATTAAATTATTTTTGTTTCATATGATATAAAGTGCATCCAGAAAGTATTCACAATGCTTCACTTTTGCACCTTTTGCTGTTACAGCCTTATTTCAAAATGGATTCAATTCAGTTTTTTTCCTCAAACGTCTACACACAATAACCCACAATGAAAAAGTTTGATTAAAATCTTTGCAAATTCATAAATCAATGAAGCACAAAAATATAACATGTACATAACTATTCACAGTCTTTGCTCAGTACTTTGCTGAAGCACATTTGGCAGCAATTATATTCTCAAGTCTTTTTGAGTAAGATGCTACAAGCTTGGCACACCTGTTTTTGGGAGGTTTCTCCCGTTCTTCTTTGCAAAGCCTCTCAAGCTCCATCAAGTGAATGAAGAGTGTTGATGCACAGCCATTTTTAGATATTTCCAGAGGTGTTCAACTGGGTTGATGTCTGGGCTCCAACTGGGCCACTCAAGAGTGCTCTGGAGCAGGTTATCATCAGGGATGTCTTTGTACATAGTCATCTTTCCCTCAACCCTGTCTAGTCTCTCAGATTCCGCTGCTGCAAAAAAATAAATAAATAAATAAGCACCCCCATGCCATGATGCTGCCATCACCATGTTTTACTGTAGGAATTGTATTGGCTAGGCGATGAGCAGTTCCTGGTTTCCTTCAGACAAAATACTTGGCATTCAATAATGTTTTTTAATCTTTCTGTTTCTGTCATGATCTGAGTCCCTTAGGTGCCTTTTGCCAAACTCCAGATTGGTTATCGTGTGCCTTTTACTGATCGGTGGCTTCTGTCTGGCCATTGTACTATACAGGTCTGATTAGTGGAGTTCTACAGAAATGACTTTCCATCTGTAAGGTTCTCCTTTCTCCACTGACCAATGTTGGAACTCTCTCACAGTGACCCCTGGTTTCTTAGTCACCTCCCTATCACTCGGTTTCTAGGAAGACCAGATCTAGGAAGAGTGGTGGTACCAAACTCCTTCCATTTATGGGTTATTGAGGCCACTTTGCTCATTGGGAACTCCAATGGACCTGAAATGTTCTGTACCCTTCCCCAGATCTGTGGATCTTATCTGTGAAGTCTACAGACAATTTCTTAGATTTCATGGCAGGGTTTGTGCTCTGTCAAAATTGAGCTCAGATCCATCTTGTTTCCACTGATCTTCCTTCAGTTGTTTCAACAGTTGGATTGGAGTACACCTGTGGTCAATTCAGTTGAATGGACATGATTGGGAAAGGCACATACCTGTTTATATAAGGTCCCATAGTAGACAGTGCACTGAAGGAAGATCAGTGGAAACAAGATGCATCTGAGCTCAATTTTGAGTGTGATGGCAAAAGCTGTGAATACATATGTATGTTATAGTTTTGTGGATTTATTTTTAATACATTTTCAAAGTTTTCAAAAAAGTTTTTCCTCACTTTGTCATTGTGGGGTATTGTGTGTAGAATTTTGAGGAGGGAAATAAATGCAATCTATAGCAGGCTATAATGTGCAAAATGTGAATACTTTCTGGGTGCACTGTATTTTATTAGTAATGTATATATACATTTCACACACACACACACACACACACACACACACACACACACACACACACACACACACACACACACACATATATATATATATATATATATATATATATATATATATATATATATATATATATATAAGAAGGTCTTCTTCCCTGGACAGTAGAAGCAGAATAAATTCTTTTTGATACTCTTGATTTTAGAAGAAACCATGAATGAGTAGGTGTGTTGATATCTTTGTCCACATAGTGTATATTGTAATTAGTTGATGCTCAAGGTTATTGGTTATTTAATTCACTTTATTTCTGAAAAAAAAAACTGAAGACCAACATCTTTCAAGACCATTTAACTCAATAAAGGTTTATTTTTATTCTGAATTTTGTTGGTCTCCAATCTGACAATTCTTTTCACAAGCATCTAAGCTCGAGGTATCTCTAGATTCTAGCCTCTTCTACCTAGCTAAGGATATCTTCTGAGTGAGCAGCAAAGCACTTTTATAAGTTGCTCTGGATAAGAGCATCTGCCAAATGCCTTTAATATAAATGTACTTGTTATGAATATAAAATATAACAGTTTACCTTTATGAATTATATTTTTAATTGGTAGACATATATAGTAAGTGTATATGCACATGACAAACTCTAAAAAGTACCTTTCCGGTCTTTTAGAACATTCATAATATCATCTTTCTTTAATTGTATTTCTAATTAACAGGTATCATTCCCTGCATGCTTGTAGGGCCCACCCCCTGTTGAAACCCACTCTGAAAGAATGCTCTCTTTCTTTGAGGACATGGATGAGGAGCTACTGAAGAGCCAGGTAGAACATCATGTATACAAACTGCCATCCCCACATGACCACTACAGGCTAATCCCATCTCAAACAAAATGCCCTCATTAGCAGATTGCCATGCCAACGTGGAGCTGATGTACGCTGCAGCTGTGGGAGGGCAGTGTATGTTTGGGGAGTGTGAACAAAAAAGCATGTATATTAATTGTAGATTAGGGTTTGTTTGGTTTAATGGTGGAGTCTCTCCACCACTGCTTGTTTACCATTAGCCACTACGTACAAAAGCAATCTACAGTGGAAGTAAACCTGCCATAAGTAGCCCTGTCACTGGAGGCTCATTTGCATGCGAATGCTAATGAGCATTTTTTTGTTTGTTTTTTTTGGTCTGATATAAATATTCAAAGGTATGTTCACAGGCGCTTTGGATGGCTCCTATTTAATTCGCTACAGATAGAGATATTCAGTTGAGCCTGGGTACGTTTAAACAAAAACACGCCCCTGAAATAGAATTACAGCCACTTACTTCCATGTTACCAAAGCCAGGACTCGTTTATCTTACAGGGCTGCAATTACAGTGCATATGTAAGAAAAAATAAAGAAAATGCCATTGTTGTTTCGATGGAACCTCAAAGCTCATTTAAAATGTTGATAATGAGCAACATAGACTAACGTCACGCAGGAGCGTGCATCAAGGGTAAAGAGGATTAGCAGTCATTTGCATAATAAACAGACCAAATGACAAATAAATAAATAAGCAGTGGGGAAAAAACAAGGTAAATAAACCTTGAAGTGAGTCCTTGTCTGCCTTCCATCCATTTGTGATGTACACAGTTTATTAATCAATATTTGTGGGCCATAATTATAGTTGTTTTACTTGTTCTAGGTAATGGAGATTCATAAGTGACCTGTAACAAATGCATTATACGTTCCAGAGGCTAATGAGTTCCCTTTCATGCTTTAATTTATCAGTGATTTGCCAAGTCATCTGAGCGGCGGGATATTAACTTTGCACTTTTTAATTGTGTTTTGTGTTTATCTTAAATCTTCAGTGCTACTTAAAAAACCCCGCTGTTTCAGTCTTTGCGGCCCGAGCCTCTCCAGCAGCCATGCCTGGGCTGGCCCCGAACTAAAGGTGACCTTCCTTGGAACATGGTGCTGGTCTGTCCATCCTCACCCCAAACCTGCTGTCTCTACAGACATGGTAGCAATTTGCTGTATAGCAGGGGTGCAACTGCAGCTCTGGAGGCCCTGGACCCCCACTGTTTAGCATTTCTGCTTTTTCTGACACACTTTGACTTTCTTTGCCATTTCAGAAGCAGAGGAGCTAAAAGCATTGAGCATAGAGGACCCCCTACCTTTTAAGTGTTTGCCCAAGTCCATAATTGTACAAAGCAGGAATCATATTAAGATTGTTCCATTGCATTCAGTAAATAATTTAACCATTTAAAGTTTTGAATCCCCATCTTCAACGTTAAAATATGGTAGGAAAATGTTGAAATAATGTGCAATGTTAAATCATTGTGACATGGTTATGAAAACACTTAAAAAACAATGCTGCATTTGAAAATTATGACTTATCAATGACAATGTTGAAAGTATTGAAACAAGTGTACATGCACCCAATAATAATAACAACTGCAGAAAAACACATCTTGTCAGTGCATGCACTAGGGTGATCAGATAATTGGAAAACAGGTTTACATGAGTCAGGCAATTATCAGATTTCTACTTTGCAACCAGTCAATAAACTCACAGAAGAATGTGAACGGGGAGGGCCAAAGTCCTGGTAACTTTGCATGCTCATCCACAGATTAGGGAGAGCAGCAGTCAGTAAGAGTGAGAAATCCTAATCAGAGTAAGGTGTATACATGCACTGAGAATTCGGTTTACTGAGTTGACCTTCAGTTCAGATTTCTTGATTGGATTTCTAGGTCTTAATTCAATAGAAGAAATCAGAGTCTACTGTTAACATGGACACTTGAGTAATTAGACTGTTGTGGAAAGTTTGGACTATTCAGTGCATGTAACCACACTCATTGAAACAATGACAAAATATCAGTGTTGATTTACTTTTCAAATAAAAAGTTGATTCAATGTTGGTTCAACCATGATCACGACACTGATTTAACTGCAAATAAATGGTGAAATGCCAGCTGGGATTCCTAATACCATGATGGTACTATTAGTTGGGGATGGACACACCTAACTGTGGTTATTTAACACTTTTAAAAGTATTGAAACATCATTAATAATATTTTTACCCAAACAATCTACACATCTGGGCTGAAAATGGAAATCTGAATGTTCTTTATAGCTCTTTGTGTACATGACATTTAATTGTAGATGAAACAGTAACTAAAACCCTATAAACCCCATTCATTTTTTAAATGGACAATAAAGGAATATGGAATTACCTTGTTGTTTCTTTTGGGAGTCTTAGTTTTACACATCACTGTGTGGAAGCATAAATTCAGTAAGGCTAGCACTCACTTATTTAACTGCTTCAAAAGGGTGCTATATTACATATTATATAATATATTATATATATATATATAATTAATTATATAATATATATATATATATATATATATATATATATATATATATATATATATATATAATATATAATATATTACACATTATTACACAAACATTTATAATAATGTTACCAATTATATATATAATTATATTATTATTATTATTATTATTATTGTGTGTGTGTGTAGAAGGTGACTGTAGAAGATGAGCAAAAAAATCACAATACCTAATCACATCAGTAATGCTTGGTTCCATAATAAAAAGCAGCAGCTAAAAGTAATTTGAGAAATAAATGGTCCAAAATATCCAAGCAAACAAAAAAGGATTACAAATAATAATAATATTTGTATCTAACACTGCAACATTATTAATATACTTAAGGAGATGCATAATATCTGCTTACGCTAGCAATAAGCAAACAGAACATAATCTAATCAAAAGTAGGACTGCTTCATTGCTGACTATGCAAACTTCAAGCATAGTTTCAAGTTTCATGCAGTGTGTACAAACATCAAAACAGTCTGTGTTCAGGCTTGCTCCCTGCTTTAGCTAATTATAGAATAATAGCCATTACTGTTTTCTTTTGAAGTTGACGACTGAGTATTGAGCTTCTGCATGTGATGCTCAGCCAAATCTACACCCATATGATGTAACCCTTTTTACACTCAAGGCTCCAGTGTTGATGCGTGCTTAGACTGCCCTGCCCAGTCAATAGCCATGTGTCTACATGACTTCAAAGCAAGTTCTCTAATGAAGTATATGGAATAGACAATATAACAGATATAACAAACTTCAAGACTTATCCTATCTAATATACTATAGTGTCATTGTGAGTAATATAGCCTCATCATTGTTTGATGAACTATCAGTGAGTAATTCAGCTCAGAAAACTAAAATTTACTCATTCTAAATCTCAGCTAAAAGGGCCAAAGGAGCTTCAGGTGTGTGTTTACTGCTCTGTCCACATGTACATGCTCCAACCTACTTGCAGAAGCTCTGACGGTCAGTGAGGGGTGGGGCTTATGATGTCACTGACCCAGATATTGGGCTACAAAGGAAAATGTGAAATGAGGGGCTGTTTGCCCTTTTCTTTTGTCACACAGTGTTCAAATTTCAGAATAAAAGTCCAGGAAAAGCGTAATACTGATTCATAAATAGTAAATTCACAGTGTTTATTTATTTATTTGTTTTTTAGCCATCTATATGCACATGATGATCACAATTGATCCCTATTTTTTTTTAATCAAACATGGTTAAATCCAGACATATATTTATTCTGATAACACTGGCAGGTGTGACATGCTCCCTATAAATATTTTCATTTTGGGAGTTGAATAAAAATACATCAACCTCTCACAAGTCTAGGTTCCCTAAAAGGTTAAGAGAAAGCGGGGAGAACAAAAACTTTCCCAGTAAACGACTCATCAGCAACGTGCATTAGTGAGTACCTCACCCCAAACCCCACCCCCTGTTCACCAGCGTTGGCTGACCCCCCCTCTCCTGCATGCCAGGCTTTCTCTCCTACGCCCCTCCCTCACGCTCTCGATTGGCTCTCTGTCCGTTAGTGTGAAATCACTGGCTAACCCGAGCATACAGGGCGGGTTCGCTCGCGCAAACCACGCCCTCGTTCCACCACACGCTCGGTGAGACAGCCGCTCCATTCACTCAGAGCCGCTGCTGCTGGAGCTGTGGACCTGCTGGAGCTGGAAGAGCCGCCGTCCATGGGCAGATAGGATGGGCTCGCATTTCTTTTTTTTTTTTTAATTTCAGCTTCCCAGCCGCAGCTGCACCAGCAGGAAGACGCCCTGCTCCCCCAGACTGTGGACTATATTTTTGCTTCCATTCATTGTTTTTTACGCGAACCTTGAGAGTAACACAGAACACGAGAGAGGGTGAGTGATAAAAGTTAAAAGTCCACAATTAACCCTGGGGCAGCAGTTGTTTGGGATGCACTCAACATCCTGGGAAACCAGGTCATGAAGATGTTTAGAAGCTGAAAGTGTCTGTCCATATGAGCAGTCTGTGTTCAGGTGAGATCGAACAGATCAAGAGCTGAAATTGTTTATTTCACTGCTACAGTTACTCCAGTATACCACCAGTATATACTCATACCATATATATATATATATATATATATATATATATATATATATATATATATATATATATACAGAGAAGAGAGAGAGGGAATAAACTCAGTATACACATAAATACTGATGTTTACTGATATATATATATATATATATATATATATATATATATATATTGTGTGTGTATGAGTATACTGATATATATCTGGTATACATCCACAGCTCTGAAAATCTCATTCTTATTTGAACCCTTTATTCTGCATTTTGAGGAAGGCTTTCCGCTGCTGCCTGTCTGTCTGGCTTTACCTCCGATCCCGAGTCTGCAGGCTCTGAATCACCCACTTGAAACGCGCGTCAAACTTCAGCCAGGTCGACCGCATGAAATGGCGCAGTGGAACGGCGCTGCTATTCCAGACGCGCGCCGCCAAAACGCGGCTGTTTGTTCCTGTGATTCGCAGCGGCGGCGGGTTTATGTGTCCCTGCGCTCGCGCTCTCACAGTGACAGACGTATTCACCCGTCCTCTCCCAGTTCCGGCCGTTAATTCCTCCTGAACGTGGCGTTCGGTCGCTTAATTGTGAAGTGTCCTGGCGCGTCTCTGCTGCTCTGCCTGTATAATCCGGAGACGGTGGCGGACGTGCAGCATCGATAACCGATACATCCAGGTCTGGCACCAGAATTACGGCCTTTGTGCTTCCGAGAGTCTGAGGCTGTAAACGCACCCCAGTCCGCCGGATTTCGAGCATTTCGATCAGATCAGGCTACGTTGACCCTCGTCCTCTGTCGTTTCGTTTCTTCAGCCCCAGCTACTCTGATTATTTGGGGAACTTTGCTCGTCCCCCTCAGGAACAGGTGCCGGCATGCGCAACTCGTCTCCCCGCGCAGGCAGCTCGCAAACTTGCTGCAGCTGAGCTTGCGGAGTTTTTAACCCACCACGAACCGCCGCGGCTCTCCCTCCCTCTGCGCCGTTCTTGCGTGTCTGTCCTCGCTCTGAAACGGGAGGCTGTTTCCATGCAGGATCTCCTGTCAGGCAGTGTTTTCTCCAGTTAAGGAAGGGAGAGAGGCAGAAGGCCAGGTCAGACGTATGCGAGCCTCTCTGGCTTCGTGTTTGAAGACACAGTTGTAATTTAACCGCACACACTTGTTTCTCGTCGGCAGTGATCCTGCTGGACTCGAAGGCGCAGCAGACAGAGCTGGAATGGATAGCGTCTCCTCCAAGCGGGGGTAGAGCCACATACTTCTCCTATACCACCTCTAATCACCCTCCATCTGATCTGTTATAACTTCTGTTTACTGTTTACATGACTGTCTTCTTCTCAGAGTGCTGAAGGCTCTGTCAGGTTGGGTTCTAGAGAGGTTTGAGGTATGTTACACACACACACACACACACACACACACTGTCTGCTTTGTTGGGATGAAAACCGTTCTGTAACCTCCTAGGAAAGTGGAAACAATTTGGAAAGAGTGGGAAAAAAAGTGGGAACAATGACATGAAAGAGGCAATGGGTGATCAAGTTCTGGTGAAACAGATGCAGTGTGTTGTGGACTTTGTGGTGATGTTTAATGTTCTGCAGACTGGTGAAAATCCTGTTCAGTGTCTTTAGGGAAGTTTCAGTTCTGGTGAGACTAAGGCTCGCATGCCAGTTCTGTCCTGTGGCTTTATAAAGAGCCTGTAAGACAAGCGTACTTTAAGTAACGTTAAGTATTCTTATCCTTAACTGGGAAACCCTTTTAGTTTTCTGGGTGCATTTATTTTTTTATTTTAAAATTTCACTTCAACATTTCTTTTCAAATCAGTCGATATCAGTAGACAACTTTATTTCATTGCTTTTTGTCTAATTTGGAGTATTTTTCAGATAAAATTGAAGTGAATTAGCACAAGAATGAAGATCAAACTCAGTGTTTGGTTTAGGATTTATGATGATATGTCGTATGAACTTAAAATATTATGCATGCATGTATACATACTATGTTTTGCCACATGCGTTATTCTGCAGTACACTTTTTCAAGGTGCTGCAAAGCTTTTTTGAGTGATGTTATAGAAGAACCATATGAACATTTTGTAAAAGAGATGCTTGGTTTTAAAGGTTTAAAAAAAACTGATATAATGTTTTCAAGAAATTCAGATTATGTTTAAGAACTGGGGAAACTTTGTAATCGAGGGATTAAGGACTTGGCAAAAATGATTTCAGCAATGCGCTTTATATGTGTGACTCTTTTTTTGGTCCCTCTTTCAGTGGGAAGAGATCAGTGGGCTGGATGAGAACTTTACCCCCATCCGCACATACCAGGTGTGCCAAGTCATGGAGCCCAATCAGAATAATTGGCTTCGGACTAACTGGATAGAAAAGGGTGATGCGCAAAGGATTTTTGTGGAGCTGAAATTCACCCTGAGGGATTGCAACAGCCTGCCCGGAGTGGTGGGCACGTGCAAGGAGACATTCAACTTGTATTACCAGGAGACAGATGTGGAGGTGGGTAGGAATATACGTGAGAGCCAGTACGTGAAAATAGACACCATAGCAGCGGACGAGAGCTTCACGCAAGGCGACCTGGGTGAGAGGAAAATGAAGCTGAACACAGAGGTGCGTATCATTGGGCCCTTGTCCCGCAGGGGCTTTTACCTTGCCTTCCAGGACGTGGGTGCCTGTATTGCCCTTGTGTCCGTCAAGGTTTACTACAAGAAGTGTTGGTCAATCATCGAGAACCTGGCCACATTCCCGGATACAGTGACAGGCTCTGAGTTTTCCTCGCTGGTGGAGGTGGAAGGTGTGTGTGTCAGCGATGCCGAGGAGGAGGCCGACAACTCCCCCAAGATGCACTGCAGTGCCGAGGGCGAGTGGCTGGTGCCGATCGGGAAATGTATCTGCAAAGCTGGGTTTCATCAGAAAGGCGACGCGTGTGAACGTGAGTACTGCCAAGTTAACTGTTCATTTCTGTTGCATGCTGTAGAACGGGAGATGTTTCAGTAGGCCCTCGCTGATTGACCTCATTGTACAATCATGGGCAGATGATTGGACAGTAGCAATTATTAAATTATTATTATGCTATTATGTAAATCATTCACTCCATTTGGCAAGAAAATTGCTGTTGTAATTGTTTGACTAGTCTCTGTCTAGTCATAAGCTCATGGTGCTATTGTGAATTAACTCTGATTAATTAGCAAATCATTTCGGCTACAATAAGTGTCAAAATAAAAACAAGAGCGAGCATGAGGCATGTGAAAACAAGACAGAAACACACATATTTGACTGGAATAATAATGGCGGATTAAATCCAGAAGCAGATATACTTGGCATTATAATGGGGAATCTGCTTAATTGTTTGATTAACAAGCTCTTAATTTATAATGGCGGTCGTGTTGGTATTGGGATTAAGTGACGACTTGCACTCCATTCTGGCTCTCTGCTTTTCAACAACTCTTCCTCACTCCCTCCTTCTCGCTCTCCTTCAGTCTGGCAGGGGGCCAAGTCAATCACTCACGAAAATACACAGGTCTGGACCTGGTCCAGCCGATCCCTCCATCTCTTTCTCCGGCCTGTCTGAAATGACCCTGATGGAGAGGGGAAAACAAACAGCCAGTGTTAAGGCCCGAGGTTGTTTACGAACAGGACCCTTTACAGGAAACGCATTTACAGTCGCCTCTGAAACACACTTAGCCATCATCTCCATTTGGGAGGGCACACCTGCAATTAGAACTAAAGCACCTAACACTGATGAGCGACTGCCACCCCCCTCCCCAAACCCCCCCTTCCAAAGGGAAGATGAGAATCGCTGAAAACTCAGAGGGGACCACTTAGTTTCGCTCTGTTTAAGTGGCCTTGCTTTGCCCGTCTAAACCTTTTATGTGCAAATTGGGCCACCATACCTCTGCCTGCTCACTAGCTTATCAAGTGCGCCTGAGCAGTAATGTTTCATCAGAATATCTGCGGATGGCTCTGACGGCTTTTGTGCCATACACACACAGGCAGGCCTACATCATTAAGTTAGCGTGTGAAGAGTGCTTCACAATGCAATTATATGATCAAAAGCAGAAGCAGGCCGTCTGCTCCGTGCCGCTATACAGTGTCGAGAGGTTACTTTCGAACTGAAAGCCATTTGAAAAGCCAGAGAATGAGAGAGATGTCCGTAGATGAGAGTGCTGCTTTATAATTTGGGTTATTTGGCACACGGTTGGTGTAATAACAATGGGAGGTATTTTTTTACGTGTCATATCTTCAGGTTTATTTGGGGTTTTCTTACTCAGAGCAAAGAGTGCAAGGCTGAAGTCGTATTGCTGAGTAACTTCACTGCTTAAATACTAATGGGCCTGTGTGTCGGCCTGAACTCCAGTCCTACACTTTCATAACTTACTTTAGTTTCATAAGAGATACAGAGAACCATTTATAGTACGCTGTATTTTGTTAACTTATTTGTGTGGGATGAAATGTAGTTTTATTGCAAGCTTTTTCCAGCCTCTTTCCAAACCCCCCTCCCCCCCAAAACAAAGTTTTTTGTTACTTTGCTTCGGACCAAACTGATTCTTGTACAATCGATTCCTTGTTCAAAAGACAGCCTGGGCTGAAACACTCCTTAAAACCTATAAAGTGGCTTGTAGAGGCTTGTACATGTAAATGTTTTCAGTTTTCATGACACAAGTGAAAGAATGGGCTGTTTTTGCAGCTCAGTTTACTTATATGGACTGAGGTGCGAACGGTTAATCTGTCACCTTTACCGTGTTTACTATTTCATTTTATAAAAAATGAGGCACATTTGGTTTCCTGTGATATAGCTCTTCATTAGATCTAGTTCTGATGGGCTCTTCTTTTTCAGTTTGCATGGGTGACGTGAATATCATGTATATTGCACACCAGTAAACCGTTATATTAGCAACTGATAATGACTGCTTTTGGCTTGTACTTAAAAAAGTACATTATTAACTAAAGGGTCTGTATCATGGGAATAACATTGTCCTCATATTTTTCTGTTCATTAAATAAAAGAGTTTACTGTAATATGTTAAATTGTCCAAATAATCCATGTATTGTCACTATCTAATGAAAAACAAGTATTTTTGAAATAGCAACTTTACAGGAGAAGTCAAAAATAACTCTTAACTTTGAATGAACATTTATGTCTATTAAGAGCATATTTTACGTATTTATGGGTATTTCTTTGTTGTACTCATTCAGAACAATTTGTACAGTGTACGGACCAGCGACAGGGTTCAAATCGCAAAGAAAACTAAATATGGAGACTTGGTACATGGTTTTCATTGAACAGCAGTGATATCATAATAACTGTCTGTTTTGAAGTCATCAAAGAATTGAGGCCATTTACTAACCTAGCATTTATAAATTTGCAGTGTTTCAGCCCGGACCGCCCATTGAATGAGGCATAATAGAGGACGGCCAATCAGAATAGGGTCATTTACATATCGCAGACTTAAAGACAGCAATGAAGGAATAGCCTGTTTAACTCTAAAAAGACAGGTTGGGAAATGGTTTTAATGAAACATGACTGATTTTAGTACATAATTGTTACATATGGATCCACTGGTATATGGATAATATCTGGATTACAGTTTGAAGAAAAACGAACAAGGATTTTAAATGATCCTAAATGGAGTGAGCATGATAGGCCTACTGACTAACAAGCCGAGGATACAAGAGGTCAAGCCAGAAGTGTAATCTGTGTGATAGCAGCATCCCTTTATCCCCCCCTTTTCTGCTTTGGGTTATCTTATTGTCTAAGAACACTCACTTCATGAAAAACAGCTCATGTCTTAAGGACCACCCTGTTGCTTGGGAACGATGACACAGGAAACATTTGTAGGAGTCGCTTCTGAAAAGACACCGGCTTAAACAAGCCATTGGCCCATTTGGACCGGTGCCCTTCTCATTGTCACATTATGAGTTTTTGCTGTGCTGCCTCGATATCACCGGTTCAGTTAATCTAAATAAAATGGTGCTGGGGTTGGGTTGGGAAGCGGTGGGGGGGTGTTGCTGCTGTGCTGTGTCAGCCCTTTTGTCCTAGCCGCTCTCCTGGTATTAAATTGCCCCAGCGCAGTGTTTCCCCTGAGCTGTGAACAGGCTGACAAATGCCTA
The DNA here is from genome assembly GCA_034509495.1 of Acestrorhynchus altus. NCBI lineage: Eukaryota > Metazoa > Chordata > Actinopteri > Characiformes > Acestrorhynchidae > Acestrorhynchus > Acestrorhynchus altus. The sequence continues at coordinate 12,717,994 of CM067511.1, read as the reverse complement.
GGTTTTTACCCTCCCCTGTCTGAGAAGTGGAGTGCTGCAGTGTATTGTGGGCTGCAGCGCTGTGAGGGACAGGGGTCTTTTTAATATTGAGGGCTGCTCTATGGCTCTGCCGGTGAGAATATAGCTCATCTTGTAGTGGGCCCCCAAGCGCCCCCCACTCTGGCCCTGATGCTTTCTGGAGTGCACTTTTTCTACACTGTTCTCAACAGCTACATTTTAATACCTGCACTGAATAATTCTGTGCTCATCCTTTTTCTGACTCACACCACACATTTAAACATTGCATCAATGTGTGCGGTGCTCCATTAGTCACACAACAGGCCAATGAATAGAGCTGTGTATTGGCAAGAACCTGATGATACAATACTCACAATACAGGGCTTATGATTCAGTTTACTGCAATATAGTGTGATACTGTGAGGAAGACAATGTATTGGAATTTTTCCTGCTTGGTATTAAAGAAAAATATTTTGTGGTCTGAAGCCAGAGCACAACACTGCACCTAGTGGTCAGAGTTTAAACACAACACAAAATGAACAACTGTTCACAATTTGATTGTGAACTGTAAATCAAAGTGTTTTTGACAATCAATACAGTATTGCAAAACATAATATTGCGAAACTCAACTGTGTCAATGATTATATCACATATAATTCATTAATTTCTATTCTAAATTCTAAATAAATAATAAATGGAATTTTTCCTGTTTCTAATATCTAAATCTATTATAGATGATCTGACCCACGTTATTTGAGATGACCCTTCCAGCGTGTGCAGTGGGCCTCCTTGAAAACGTGTGTTGTGATCTTTTCATTCATCACCCGAGCTGGAGGGGAACTGTCTGTCTTTCATTCCTTCTCCTCTCTCTCTACACTGTGTCCCTAGCACTCTTTAACTCCTCACGTAGCACTCAGGCTGTACTCAATGCCACCCTTCACCCTGTCCCGCCCATGCCCCTCACCCCAATCCCTTGCGCTAGGATCCTCCGTGTTTAGGGGTGTTGAAAAAGAGTCATGTGAAGTGTTCTGCAGGCTGGCTGGGGTTTATTTGCATAGAGCCGTGCACCGCCGAGTAAAAATAGCGGTCATTCATTTGTAACAGCTCGCTCACCAGTGTCCATGCTGAGAAAATGGAGACACTAAGTTCCTTAGCCCAAGTGAAAAGGCCCTTATGGACAGACATTGCAGTCTTTGTTTTCACTGGGCTTCTTTTTTTAAGCAATTCTTGGAATGTGGGACCATGTTGCTCAATTTTTGACATGTCACACAATGATCTATGATTGAGCAAAGTGGCAAAACTGAACATTGCAATATTTTAAGGCTTTTTAAGATACACGATTTGTTTGATATATTCTGAAATTTCAATTTTGGGAGGACCTTAAGAAGAAAAGAGACTATAGCGGAACAGTGTCAAATAGTCACCACAGTCGTGTTCATTTTTTGTAAAGTATATAAATGCACAAAACATCACTGTTCGACTGAATGTTGGGAGAGGAAGTTTCAGACACTATTATCTTTTATCATAGTGTCTCCAAAACCTCCAAAGATGAATTTCAAGAATTCATCACCTCCCAGAAGAGCTGGATGCAGCTGGAGCAGGTTTGGAGAACTGATATTTGGAGTAGCAACATTAGTCTAAAGAAAACAAACAAACACCCCAAACAGGTGTTGACCACTCAGGAAAGAAAGCAATGTCTTTCAGTGAACAGTGGGAGAGGAGGGTAGGCTTTCTCCCCCAGCAGCATTTGCTAACATGCTAACGCCTGACAGACAGCACTGTCATCCATCTCGGTGGTGTCGGGGAGCTGGACAGGAGTTAGTCTGAGCCTGATGGATGGTCTTAACCCTGGGGAGAGCTGCTTACTATGGAGTCAAGCCACAAAGGCAGCGGAGGTGGAGGAAAAGCAAACCAGCAGGAAAGCTCCAGTGCAAAAGCCAACACTCAGACAAGCCCGCACTCTGCATTTCAAATGCCACCATGGAATGGAGGTGGAGGTGGAGGTGGGGGTGGGGGTTTGCCTTCCAGACCTTGACGTTCAGCTGATTGATCAGGTGTTAACACAAAGGCTGGAAACAGCCGTCCATTACAGAAGACTAAATGGTCTTAATTATTCAAACAGAGGGGAGTTCCTCAGGGGAAGCTGTAGGATCTGGGCCTGTCACAAAATGGACTCATCCTCTGACGGACGACGGACTAGTCTCCCCACCTGCCGGGGAAAAGCTCGGGGTGTTTTTTCCTCCTCAACTGCTCCAGCCGGGCAGGTAGTCCACGAGACATGAGGAGATGTGACTCGGCACTCAGACTCAGCACAGCTTATCGATCCGTTTTCGCCACAGTGAGAGCGACTCTGGCTGTCCACAACTGCTTGTTTCCAATCTCAGTTCCTCGAAAGCATGGTCAGCTTTCTGCAATTCAAACATGGACCTTGAATTACCCTTTTAAATCCCGAGGGGCCTGTATGTGTACAGTTTATATACCTTCCCCTGTGGTCCGCATTCAGCATTTGAATGGGTTTGTATACCAAAAAGATGATCATTTGTTTGGACTGTCCAACCTCTTTGTTCCACTGTTTTTATTACAGTACTTTCTGGACTGATGAGTTTTAAGCCTCCTTCAGAAAGCAGTCCCGGCTGAAATACTCTTTATACATTCAGTTAGGGATGACTGTTTTAAGCTGAATAGGCTGATTTGTGTAAATGATGTTTTGGGAGCTTAAAGGACGAAATCCACAGATTTTTGAAAACTTTTTTTTTTCAGTTTCTGAGCCGTAAACAAAAGCAAATTCAGAGTATATTTGGTGAAACACTTAATTGTAGAGAAACGTACCACCATTTGTATTTTAGTGGTATGGAATCAGGTACATTATGTGTTGTCTCCACAGGTGTTTTTCAATAGGCAATACTGTATGGTAGAATAGTGGGAAAACTGAAAATAACCTATTTGACCTCCTAACACTCTGCATATGTACGATAGTATAATTTCAATATTATTATATTAAATCTGATTATATCAGTGGCAAAAACAGGTCTTAGAATGATAAGATAAAAATAACAACATTAATTTAATATTTCTGAGCCTTTATTTTGTCCAAATAAAACAACAGCAGAAATGCTAAACTTTAATTGTGATGTTTCTAGGGCATAACCTGAGCAAGACTGTACTCTTTAGAGTGGCATCCCTTTGGAAACTGAACCATTTCCACACAAATGACCGGGCCATGCTCTTTTGTATGGAATTGTACACTGTTGGTAATCTGTGTAACAGATGTGATATAACAATATGGTTTTATATAAAATATCTCTCAAAATATTTATATTTACAATATATTGAAAACTGTATGGCAAAATATTTGAGCAATTCACACCAAACTACTTTGAATGGCTTTTCTTACATCCTAAACATTTAAGTATGCTAACTTCAGTGGAATCAGTTGGATTCCTGGTTAATTGGAGGTTTTGAACTATGTTATGTTGTATGTTAAGTTATATTTCTGTACAACATGTAAATCTCTCGTGTAGAGAAAGTAGAAGTTTAGAATTTGTTTTCTTTAGACTGTTTTTAATAGGTCTTCTTGTAGAATTGGTGAACACACACACACACCCCTTGCCACCCCCACCCTCTGTGCCACTGTGGGTGTAAAAGGAGAAAAGTGTGAGGTTATGTAATAAGTTATTGATTTTGCTCTTAGCGGGAGATTGAGGTGCTGAGGCCGGCGCTCTCCCAGAGGAGAGTCGCTCTGACAACAGGACCCTCCCTGCCGGTCAGGCGCAGCTAAAGCCTTCAACCCACTCACATATCACTTTCACCCGGCCCCTTTGGGTTAAAGCTGCTCTAAACACACCCGTGCACGCTTAAGTGAACACACACACACTGCAGTACACACAGTGCACATGCTTATCATCTTTAATTTGCAAAAGAATCAACTTACGCTTACTCAGAAATGAAGTTAAAACCGAGTTTATATGTGTGGATTTGAAGAACCTGCATGTCTCCACAGCAAGAACACAAATACACACACACACACACACACACACACACACACACACACACACACACACACACACACACACACACACACTTCCAAAGAGTGCACAAAAAATTCCTGCAAAACTTTTCCTAGTTTTCTAAACCTTGAAAGAAACACTGCCTTCCACACAGCCGTCTCCAACCTGTCTAAACTTTCTCCTCGCTGGCACATGCTCTTCTCCAGGCTTCTTCCACTTTACTTTCCCTGTCTTAATGTTGACACACAGCCACAGACTCTCTCTTACACACACACTCACACATCCTCTCGCTTTCATTGTAACTGCTTGCCGCCTGTCTGTCAGAGAAACAATCAGGCTAGCCAGGGCTTTGAAGTGCATGTGTCCATTTAAGTGTGCGGCTGGAGGTGTACTATATGTGTTGGTTTGTATGTGTTCTGTTTAAACTGTAATTAACACTACCATTCACACCACATGGAATCGATCAGATTGGTGTGGTTTAGAACGCAGTAGGACTTACTTTAGTTAATATAAAATCAGAATGGTGAGACAGCTACTTTAAATAATCATTCTGATTTCATTCTAAATGTTTAATTAAGATGTATGCATGTTTATTTAAAGACTTGTAGTAGAAGTAAATTATTTAGAAATTGTCATATATTAACAAATATTGGTGAAAGGCCAGTGTTTGTTAGCTTGAAATCCCCTGTTATAAACTAAGAAAAGCAAATTTCAAAACATGTCTTAGCTAATTTACTGACATCATTTTGTAAATGTTATGTTAATGTATGTTAACTTTGTTTTAGGATATAAAAAAAAAAATGTTTTAGTTCCAAATGTTCTTTAAAATGGTGTAACTACATTACTAGGCTATTGTATTATCATTATATTTGAGGCAAAATTTGGTCACTCATATAATAATAATTTAATAGGCAGTAATATCACAGTCATGTATGGTGCCATATATAAAAACAAAAACAGTTATGATGGGCCTTATGACCTAAAAACTCATATCTTGATATGCTTGGTGATATATGATATGCTTTAAATTTGTATTTTCTAACAAAACAAAACTTAATGTTCTACAGAACTTTTTGCATATGTATATTTGGATATGTATATTACTTTTTAATTTAGGCCCTTGTACCACAAGCACTCATTCTCTTCAAGGGCACTTGTTACATCCCTAAGTAGTAGTTTGATTATACACTGTCATGTGAAAAACCATGCAGAAGAAAAAACCTTCAGTGAACTTTCAGGCAACTGAACTTTCAATGGAAGTCAAAATCAAAAAGACTGCATTTTTACTGGTGTTTGGTGTTCGGTCCATTCATCATGTCTCAAAGTGATATTTGATTATGTATTTAATGATTTACAGGAGAGCAGAATGTTTATGTGATGCTAGATTACTGCACTATAACGTAATTAATTCTAAACTTTAATTAATTCCATTTATCTAATGTTGGTTGCATTAGGATTCAGTCTCAGTCTCATGATTCCCCTATTAGTATGTCTTTAGTTACTGGATAATAAACACTAAGTTTAATAACTGACCATAAACCTGCAACTGAAGGGGTTAAATATGAAGCTTTTGAACGTTTGAAAAAGGGGGAAGATCGTGTGTGGAGAATCGATGGAGATGTCGGCTTGTATTAGTGTTGCTGGGGCTCCATGCAGGCCGGTGGTGCGTAGGGGGTCTTTGTTTTGGAGGGAAAGGGTCCATAGGGGTGACTCCTCAGGCAAGCCAAGGGTCAACCGACCAGCTCATCCATCTTCCAGCCTGGCAGTGACCTGTCAGCTAGCCTGCTCTCATTACTAAGCAGAACAGGCAGGCCTGCATTGTGCCTGCCTCTGTGTTTGCAGCCGTGTGTAAATGAAGTTAATATCCACTGACCTTGTGCATAACCCACCAGAGACCCCGGTGACACAGCAGAAATCAAGCCATCTTCAGAGAAGACCCCAAAAGATCTGTTGCCCCATTCATACCAACCCTTTTATTTTCTCATCTGCTCAGTGATAGCTGTCGATCTGTTGCGCTCATTCTCTTTGCGACTTTATTCAGTGTAGGGCCCGTGTGCAGCTGATACACAATGAGGACAATGGCCTGCATGCTTTTCAGCATTTCCAGACAGCAAAGCTTTTCCTATTCTCTACGAAGGCTGCCATGATTGATTATCTTTGGAGTCAAATAATCTACTCAGTATTTTCACTTGATGGTCGCTTGATAGTTATTGATTATTGATTGATTACTTTTAGTTTTGGAAAAATGATTCTTTGACATAAAGTATAAATCCACTTAAATTCACTTAGAAATGCATGATTGTTTTGCCCTGGATTGAGTTCATTCACAGATTGTTTTTTTTTTTATGTTGAGTCTGAATTGCTGTCTTATACTTAAGAGAGGCCTCATGTGTCAAATCCTGCTGAAGTCACATCTGAAAATCTAATTACCAGCCATTCATCTCAATACCTATCTATTCATATTGGTCAGTATAATCAAGCAACAGATATATTGGTCAGGATGTTATTATCACACAAGATGCCAAGCAGTCAAAAACTAAGGTCAGTTTTGGTCCATAAACAATCAAATTGAATCAATGAATTGTGAAGCCCACTGAAATGATAAATATGCTTTTACAACCACCTCTCATTTACATTTTTTTGTAAAGCTGTGCAAGAATAAAGTACCTTGATGTCCGAAGTACTTCTTACTGTCAGCAAAATTTTCTGTAAATGAGACTTAGTCCTTGCTTTCCTCCCAGTGCAATGATTTACAACCAAGTGGTCTGGTGTATATTTTTTGGTGGCTTACATGTTTAGCGTTAGGGTTATTGGAATTGGGCTGTACTTTCAGATGCGTCTTAGTGAAGTGGTTATGATTAATAGACTTACAATTTAGGAGGAAATGTGAGTGTTTTTAGAAGCAAGGTTATTTACTCCTTACTTAAAGGATTTGGCATCCTTGTGAATAGTTTGATAAGATCCAGGCCTAGAACAAAGCTTGGAAGCTGCTTTTCCTGAACTTTTGTCGTTTCAAAGGAGCTGAAATGTGAAGTATTTATAGAAGCAGAACTTGCTAGCCAGCATTTGTATGTAATTACACTCTTTCTGTGCCTTTATTTACTCCTCAGTGCCCTTCATAGGACGATGTTGTTGTTGTTTATGAAGAAACATTGTGCTTTCCATTATATAAAAATCACCAAGTGTATTTAGGAGAATGCTTCATTAGATCTGAGTGCTTGTTTATTGTGCTTTTCCAGAAACACACTAAACAGACTGTCTGTAAACAATAACCCAGTGAAACTTGCTTGTAAGAAGTGCTAAAGAAGAATAAGCCCTATGCACATACGCTCACACTCAGGAGAGTGCTGCCAGCTCTGTGTGAAAGCACTGATTTCAATGCTTCCACAGTCAGGTTACTGACTTCATATTGAAATATGAAATAAACAAGTAAATAAAGACACACACCGACATTCAAACACAATGCAGTTTTATTTCCCTGCAGAACTCTGTTTATTAGTATTACTAGACAATTTGATGTCCACAAACAGTCTTTCCACCATGGATGAAAGGAATTCTAAGAATTTGATGATTGTTATCTTTAAATGTGTAAATTAACATTTATTTTACACTCCAGCGCTGACAGGAGCTGACGATTTGATTCAGTGGCGGATCGATTGGCCCCACAACACCACACAGGGAGAGAACAGCATGTTCATGTGTGTGTCACACAGAAACCCCCAGGGGGTTCACGCGAAACCATAGTGACAGCTTTTGGCCGGCCTGATGCTGCTCTTTTGCATACTCATCTCTGTCACAGCTGTAAAATCATAAGAGACAAAAGTGTATTTGTGTGTTTGTATGTATTATAGCTCCGCCACGCTGATGCAGCTTGGTTTTTGTAGTGATTAGTTATGGTCGCAAAGGGCCTTTAGCCATTCAGACCTTTGGGCCCATCTCTCTTTTTATGTGCTAAAGAACCGATCTCCCATTCTCATCTGCTGTCTTTCATCTCTAGCTGCCTTTCAGCTTGGCTTTAGTCTTAGGCTCTTTAGGCCTGCTCATATACTGCAAACACACGCGCCTCCATCCGCCCACACACAGTATGTTCAATGGACTGGATGGAGTGTGATTAGCAGGAACGTTCTGTCCTTCTCAGAGGGGAATTATAGGACTAGTGCAACGACAAATCAGATTTGCCTTATTTTCCTCCACATACCAACAGTAGGTGATCAGATAAGGCATGCTTTTCACTGAAGGTATGAAGCTGATGGAACCAACAAGTACTGACCAGTGTTGTATGATCACCACCCAAACAATTATCCCAAAAATACTGGATGGAGCACCATCATTCCAGAGAATGCTGTTCTACTGCTTCACAGCTCAATGCTGGGGACATTATACCCCTCAAGCCCACACCTGGAATTTGGTGTCAATAAATTCATATTGGTTAATTTGCTCTAGAGAGTCCTATTCTGTAGGATCAGGCAAATCGTGTGTCAGCAATGCACACAACGAAAGTCGTGCCTTCACTGTAAAAAATACAGCTTCACAATTTAGGTAAGATGGATTGCTAATTAATACTAAAGTAAAACCACAGTGTTTCTACTAAATAGTGTGTCTGTGTGGAACCAGGATCCAATCTCTCCTGTTGGCCCTAATATGCCACACCTGGGGCCAATCAAGACAAGTCTCAGGTAGTGTATTAAAGGGCTCTCATTCTGGCCCTCCACCCAATGGGGTGGTAGGGCTGTTCATTTCTGTTTCATTTGTTGTATTGGTTATATTAGGGTATTTTTACCGTTAAGTCCACTTTGAGTCCACTTCTATTCTCATCTGTGTGTCTCTCAACTGTACTCAGTGTTGAGTCACTGTTGCCTCCCTTTTCCCACAAAAGTTTATATAATCTAATGCTTGGTTATTTTGCTTGATAGATTTCTAAAATCACGATTTCATATGATGTATAATATATTATAATTCATTATAATTCTGATTGGCTGCCCTATTCATTCAGCGAGAGTGGCGCACTCTCTGAAGTGGTATCTGTTGTTTGTTTTTGACTACTGATATAGTGTTGAATTTGCATTCATTCATTCATTCATTCATTCATTCATTCATTCATTTATTTATTTATTTATTTATTTATTATAATGTGTTGCCATTACTCCTCTTGATCTTCAATGGATGTTCAGAGCTAGTTTAAAACCAAGAACAGGAGCATTTCTTTTATTGGGGACCAGAGGGCACTTTGTTAGAACACAGTGGTAAAAAAAAAATGATCAGAACAGTATCACGTTTAACTGGTCCATCATATAGTGCCTGGATCAGCTCCAGTCCTGATGCCCTAGATTGGAATGAGACATCTCTGTTTCACATATTTTAGGGCATATGAGAATGTGATTATTCTGCTTGAATTTATTTAACTACATTAAAAAATGTAAAATCTATGTGTATCACAGTCATGGACAGTTGTTTTATTAAGTTTTTTATATGACCTATAAATCAGGACAATTGCGTAGCTGGAAAATAGTGATATGGTTGATTTGACATTTTAAATGCTTACTTTGTTCATATAATTCTAAAAAGTGCATACACAACATGCTGAAGACAGTCAGAACATGAATCTCTTCTTTTTGCATAAGTGCACAAGGCTCTGTTTCTGGCGCGGCAGAGCCAGGCATGTAAATTATGTGCGGGATAACTGATTTAATGTTAAAACAACCCCTTTGTTTTAAACATGAGTGCAACAAATCAGCTGCTCTCTCAGGGGAGGGAAATTACAGGTGCCTAAGGTAATGCTCATTTTTCAACTTTACATTCAGCCATCCATTCACTGGTTTAAATATAGCTTAAGTAAAAAGCCCTTCTAATGCAGTTCCAGTTGCTCTTGAGCCTTAGCAGGAGCTGTTCATATGGGTCCCTTCCATAAAGACATTAAGAGTCCGCAAACAACCACTTTGCCCCCCTGTTCGTGTAATGTTTACATCATATTTTTCTTTCTTTTCCCACTGAACATCTGGCAGGCAAGGAAGGCCACCCCGGATGCATCTTAAGTTCCAGTGTATCCGTAACAGTAGATTTCCACTGCGTCGCATTTAGTTCTTAATCAGATCTCTTTTCAACGTGTCTGACGCTTGAATAATGAGGAGCAGGTTCGAAGATTGGGGTTTTTGGCAGTGGGGATGACCGCCTCTAGCCAACACAAACGTGATTGTCAGGAAACAAGTACGTTCAGCTGGAACTTTCTGCTGCTGTTGTCATACTTGATATTAAACATGTCAGGTTATTATTTGTTTATTTATTTATTTATTTATTTTTATTTATTCTTGGACAGGCGGATGCATTGTTTCATAATTGTCTCCTTGCTAATGGATCCCATTGCTCAGATGTCGTTTGCTGTGATTGATGCCTTTCCAAAAATGAGGTTGTGTTTGATCTTCAGTTCTCTGACTATCAGCAGCTGGCTTTTCAACAATACAACCCCCCCCCAGTGAGCTGTTCCAAGCTGTTATTTCTTACTTTTTTAATTTGGCTAATTATGCCAGGCTCTGGTTGCTACCTGTTTTAACTTCATTCAGCACAACTGAACAAGTCTTAGTAAGAGTTAGGAACGTGGTTTAATCTAAACTGCTCTAACTTCCAAACCTTCTGGCCTCACTCTCTAATTCTCCCCATAGGGCCTCTGGCTTTCTCGCCCTGTCTTTCTCACTGTATCTCTGGCTTTTTAGAGAGGGGGCAGTGTCCCTCAAAGTGTCCTTCCTCACATTGTAAGTGAATGCTAATCTTCTCTTTGTTTCTCAGGCGAAAGCTTGCGAAAGCTCCTTATCTCCCCCCTCTGCATAGGTAGCAGCCATGAATGGCCAGCTTGTCTGCATGTAGCCAACGTACCCATAATCCAGCTCACTCGCAGTAATGCGCCGGGTTGTGCGCGAATTAGCCCAAACACGATCCATCTTTTAACCATTTAATCTGCCCATTTTCACAATCCTCTTTCTGTTAACATTTTGTACTTCACGCCTGAAGCCCCTTGTTTCCCGTGGCCGGGTGTAGGTGTCTGGGAGAGGCAACCACATAGGAAACTGGATCCTCCACCCTGGTGTGTGCAGCTTTCTGGCTGCCTTGCAGTTCCTTCCCCTCGCTTTTCTTTGTGCTCCTGGCTCTTATTTCCTGAAGCAGGGGTGGTGCCTCACCTTCTGCCGAGTCCAGATTAAGATGTTTCAAGGTCTATTGCTGAGATACTGAGAGAAACATTTCCTCATTTCTTTCAGAATTATGTAGTCAAACTGGTTTCCACTCGGTCAAGACAGGTCAGAAAGTTTAGTGGAGTGGTTGGTGTAGCATAGTGGGTGACAACACCATTCTTTCTGTGCCAGTCTAGGGGTCAATTCCCTGACCCGACAAGCACACCACTCTAACAAAAGGAGCCCTTGGGCAAGACTTTTAACACTTGTTACACAGGTAGGTAACATTCACCTACCTGTGTAACAAATCTAGATAATGTCAGCAGATAAATGCCAAAAAAGTTAATAAAATTAATAAGTTAAGATTATTAAGCACCTTTAGTTTGCAGTTTGGTGTTGTCATTTTTTTTTAATAAATGTAGTTTTAATTGCTAGAGACACACCATTATTTAGCACAAAAATAAGATGATAGATGATAGATATGCATTACAATAAAAAAGAATCCAGGACTTTTACCAATACTTTGTTTTTACTGCCGTACAGCATGTTAACTCCATAAATTGTCCAGAGAATGAGGACCACACATTATCTGCATTAATACATACATCCTTCTCACTACAGGAAATGTTTTGTATGGTTTTAGCAAGGGGTGGTGTGTGCAGGAGGAATATCTGGAAAGGTTCTGGGTTCCCATGCATGTGTAAACTTTATACATTTTAGGGGCATTGTTGCCGTTTCAGGCTAGTCCTTTAGGTATGTTGGTTGTGGATGTCCTCAGAAATTATGAGCAGTATACACAAACATGCTGGGGGCAGTGCAGGCACTCAGCAGCATCAACATGCCAGAAAGACCAAGTTAAGTTACTTATATGACGTGTCCTTTCTGCTTTATATTGACAAATATTTTCTGCACTTTAGTGGAAACCTCCACTAGTGTGCAGCAGATAGGAAAGAATGTGAACACCTATGTTCATGACACAGCCATGTGTTTTGCATGAATGCATGACGAATAACAAGCATATTTCTAGCCTATGATGTCTATGGAACTTGAAATCAGCTGAAGTTGTCACAGAGCAGCTTTACAGAACTCAATAAATAAAAAGGTTAACAACACAGGGACTAAAGGATAGTGAGCAGGCCAAAGGTTGACAGTTGCAAGTAAAAACTCCCTCAGAGCTCTCCCATCCTCCTCTGGTTAAACTAATTATACACAGTTAGGGGACACTGGACCCCTATACCTCGGTTCCAATACTCGGGTGTACTGAAATAATGTTAGTTTACTGGTGGACATAATAGTAACAGTAGATTTTTACATAGTTGGTGATGATGGGTGAGCAACTAGTCCATGGCAGGGTGGGAAACTAGTCCAGGTCCAGTAGCAGGAAGGTGGAAAGCCAATGTAAAGTTGTAGCAGGGGAGATTGGGGTCCTTCTCAGATGGGGCAGAGGAGCTCGAGGATAGCACCTAATCAGCTCAGGCCGGTGGGTCATCATTAACTTGGAAAAGGTACATAAATTAATTATTTGATGTTTAAATTTAAAGAGACTGACTTTAGATCTGACTACAACAGCCTAACTAAGGAGAGAACCAGAAGGCGACATAAGCATGGAAGCATCCTGAAACATTGCCGTCTAATCACTCCACCGTCACAAACCTGAGTGATTGCATGAAGGAGTCAGAGGGCAGCACCAACATCCTAGTTAACCATAAATGCCATGTCCATGAACCCTGGATCTGCAGCCTAAAACTAAGATAAGACATTAATGACCAAATGTTACACTGAACAAGTAAGTTTTCAGCCTAGACTTGAAGATAGAGACTGTGTCTGAGTCCCGAACATTATCTGGAAAGTTATTCCAGAGCTGGGGGGCTTTATGAGAAAAGGCTCCTCCCCTGCTGAAGCCTTCTGAATTCTGGGAACTAATAGGAAGCCAGCACCCTGAGATCTGAGTGATCATGATGGCTCATAAAGGTAGATTAAATCTTGTAAGTATTCAGGAGCAAGTCCGTTTAGGCCTTTATATGTGAGTAAATTACCTGTAAAAGCCTGAAATCATTGCCCTCTAACAAAGGTATATCACTGTTCTAACTTACAGACCTTTTGTCAAATCTAAACATCTATTTGATATGATAACAGCCCAGTTATCAGTGGACTGCGATGCATGGAATCAAACAAAACTGCTGCAAAACTACACATAGATTCTAATTGACAGAAATAAAGAGAAGAAGAGAGAGAAATGGGAGAGAAATAAAATGTAGGTCATGTTGTTTGAAAAGTAGACCTTTCCATGTCCGTTTAGAGATGATATGCAATGCAGGTGGCAGCATTTTACTGGATAACACTTAAGGAATGTACAAACATTGCTGAGATAACAGAATGAACTCATTTGTTTGTTCCACCTCGTATTATTCAATAGAACACACCAGCTCTGGCTCTTCCCTTCACTTTGTTTATCTTTGTATGCCTGCTTTTCTTTCTGCATGTTCCTGCTGCCTGTTGATATTTTTGTGTCCAGCAGGCCATTACAGGTAAATTTTGAATGTAACCAAGCAAGTTTAGATAGCAAAGGTTCGGGTCCTTGCCCTGATTCTACAGCATCTCTGGCGCCTGCACTAAAACAACCATCAGAGGTCTAACCTCTGCATATGCATATGTTAGTGACTCTATTCGATTTGCTTTTCCCATGAAGAAATGGATCAATGATAGCAAATGAGTTGCTGATGTGCCAAATTTGAGGAAAAAGAATGTAGAACCCCTGGAAAAAAAGCTCAATATTAGCTTCCCACTAAAGACACAGACTTCCTCTTTGCTTGGTGGCAGATGACCAAGTTTCTTACAGTAGATGTCTCTCAGACAGTCTGTTAGAAATTAATGAAACAGTTACATGACCAGGTTCTGTAAACCATGGAAAAGGCAGCGTTGTGTAAAGACCACCTGAGCACAATCATCTGTCAATCAGCATTAGATTATCTGAGGGAAGAATATAACAGCAAATGTGCCAAACTGTCACATCAGGACATTAGAAATAATTATCATCTGTTATGGCCACAAGAAACTATATGTCAATCTGTCACAAAATGCCACTGCTGACTTGAAGGCTTATCCATCCACTTTATTCCTACTTTTTTATGTCCTCATCCACCCCTGTCAGTTTTCAAATTGGGAGTAGGCAAACATGGCAAGCGTCTGGAAGCAACTCAAGAATGTTGAGAAACTGGGCACAAAACACACTCACAAAAAGCTTTAAACCAGTATCTTTACCCTACTTAGCACACCATTCTTCTCATCTGAGTGTCCATAGGAGATAGCATGTCTTTGTCTTCGACACTGTCTCGGTATGCGGAATGTCATTGAAACACTTTCGGTGGAAGGAGCCAAGTCTCCTTTCCCTCTGGAGTGGAAGGATTGCAAGGCTTTCCTCCTGTATCAAGGCCATGAAAAGGAAAATTCATGACTGTTTTCTTCCTCCCCATGGCTCAAACAGAAGGCTTGACCACTCACTGGAAGGGAAATTACAGATGCCAACCCTCGCCGCCTGCCTCCAAGCTTGAGAGGACTGTCAGGCCCAGCGGTAATCTCTTGCTGTCTCGTTCCGTTTAACCTCAGCCCCGCTTTCTAAGGGGCTGGCTAATTTCTTTGTGCCGTAAATGAGGGCTGCTTGTTGTCCACTCCCAGTGGCGCTCTTCTAGCTGCCCATGTCAACCAGCACAGCCCATTAGTTAGTTCCATTAGTTGGCCTTCATACTCATGGCACCTCAGACAAAAGCCTGTTGTTTGGTGTTCGGGTTTTCTGCACCCACGAGGAACATCATGATATCAGCTGGAAGCAAATAGGCAGTTAAGTGGTGCATGTTATTCTGCTGTCAGATACTTCCACTCTGCCTTGTTCACAAGTCGTGCGTCATGTTCTCAAGAGCATCCTGACACACTGGGTCCCTGTAGTGGTAATAATTGCATGTTAGTGTGTGCTACTGTCAACTCAGAAATGATCTTTTGGCTATCTTCATCTTTGTCCTTCTCTGCTGAAATCAGGCTGATGGGAGCAGACATGCTAAACCATCATTCATTCACATTTGCAGTACATTTGTATGTTAGTATAGCAGCGGTGTGTTTTAATAGCTAGCTGTGCCAAGAATTGCTGTAGCCAAGGGGAAGCCATGTCGGCAGGCCTGGAATGCCTGCTTCAGAAGCTGCACTGTTTGTGCACGTCACTCTCGACGAGGTGGAAGAGAGACAGCCGGCTTTCAGGCCGGTCCCTCACGTCAGCGGACGCTTTGATATGAAGCCTAATTTGCCGCCTGGTTGCTTGTGTAAACATGTCAGGGATGCTCAGGCTCCTGAGACACCGCAATAAACACCCCCCAACCCAACAGCAGGGACATAAAAATAAACCACCCCTGCTTCACGGCCGTAAGTAGCCAACGTGTCAGCGGGGTCGAGGGCCCTCCTGTTTTGGTGATTTGCGAATGCACTAATCTTAGCATGTTAGTTGAGGGAGCTGCTGGGAGACTGTGGTCGGGGCTTAAGCTTTTGGCTCATGTGGGATCTGTGCTTCATGCAGGGGCTCAGACACCCAAAGACTAACCGACACACCGGCTTGCCAGAATGTGTAATGGTTTCTTTCTTGGTTTTTATTGCTAGCCATCCCTTGTGTACTATATTGGAGTAGTGATTCTTTGTAGAAATGCTTCTTGAGTTCTGCAATCAAAACAAATCGACAGATGTTAAATCATGAGACAAATGCTTGCCTTTGATGTTTTTGTTGGTGTGTTTGGTTTTTGATTGTGTACTGCTCCGCCCTAATGTTAACTCTCTGTTATCAGTCATTTTCAGGCAGCTTAGAAACACTAAGCTCATAAACCTCATAAACTCTTGCACCCATGGGCACACACAAAACCAAGGTTTGTGTTATTGTTACATTTCACACATTTGGTTTGGTATGTTTGGGTTTCACACTGCAGTTTAGTGAGCGCACTAAAGGACATTGTCCTGGTTCGGTCCACTGCTTGTGTCCACTCGATGTTTGTAAAGTAAATAATGAAAAGCTATAAACAGATGAACCTAGGCTCTACAATTTAGCCAAAAATGCATGCAGGGAAGTGACATTTGATATTGCAAAATAGATCTAGGGTCTAAAAATGAAAACAAACCAGTGATAACAAGCCCCTCCCCAAAAAAAAGCCCAGGATCTGTCCTGGGTACAGACATTTTTGTAAGTGTGAAAATGCTTGAAAAATGAAAAAGTGATGTATTTCATTATTATAATGCATATAATGTATTTTATACCAGTATGTGTCCCTCTGAATTTGGATTTGTAAGCCTGCAGTTTAAGGAATGTAAAAAAAGTAATAGTAGAGTTACAAGAGCATAAAAGCCCAGAGCTCTTCTGACCACTGTAAGGATTACTGCCTCCAGATCCCACAGCCTGAACTAGAGCTCCTGCTTTCAATTACCAGTCCTCACAGGTAGAGAAATATCACAGATAAAATCACATCTCTCTTTCTCCTCTGGCTGCCGGAGAGTGGTCTTATTTGCGCCAGACCAGGCTCTGAGGTAAATAGGCAGTGACAGCGCTTTCATGTAGCTGAAATGGGGGATACCTCTTCCCTCAGAAGCCACCCCATTCTCAATGCTGAGGTGTTAAAATCGAGGAAACCGCAAGGCCTCTACCGTTCCTCCATTTTAGACTCATCACACTGGCTGTCGGTAAAAAAGAAAAAGGAATGAAACTGAGATCTTAAAACAGGGATAGTCTCTGGACGGAAAGCCGATAGTGGCGTGTCCTCAGTAATAATCATTAAAATGCATGACAGCACATGCACAAACATCCATCCAAACAAGTGGCCCAACTGGCAAGGTTCTGGGCTTTAAGAGAAATCACTTGGGCTGGATTCTCTCTTTAGACCCATTTTACACAAACAGCTGGTGAAGCCTATGTGTGGGTGTAAGCCCTGCCAGACTGAGAATAGCACTTTTTGTGCCTGATTTTTGAAACAGAGGAAATCAGCATTATAACAGCCTGGGCAGACTGAACTTGACCCATCTTAAATTGGGTCAATTTGCAGTCGATTAAATGCTTGTGTGCGATTTGATTCAGTTGTCAAGGTGTCAAATGTTTCAGACACAAAAGTGAAGTTGGCCTATATTATTCATTGGTTTCAACATTTTACTGCACTGTTTGCAGCTCTTCATTGATCAAATTACTGCACGCAATAGAGGATTTCAAACTCACCATCATTACAGTGTTAAAGGACTAGTCATGAAAAATAAAATAAACACGGTTTATATTTCAGCCCAATCAGCCGAGCCATTTTGGTAATTTTGTGTCTTTAATTTAGCACAAACAAACATTGGCTTGCCAGTGCCACTGGAGATTGTCACCAACGCAGACAAATCAGTGTGGTTTAGAACAGGGGGCCTCAAACTTTATTATGCCACAGCCCACATGTAGAGGTAGTGTTTGTCTCACGCCCAAACCAGATATTTGTCAAGTCATCTAAAATGTTTCCAGCTCACTTAACTTAGTGTGTGTACTGCGCAAGAATACACCGCGATGAGAGAATTAAACATGCTGAGGCCTGTGCTAAGTGGTACTCTAGAGTAGACGAAGAATACATTTCAGATCTGTGCCATTGTGTTTTGTTGTGTTTTGTTGAAATTTGTTTAGATCTGTGGCAGCTCATGCTTGGCTTCCCAAAAGCCACCAAGCTCAAAAACTGAATGTTAAATGGAAGAATAAGCATCACACAAAACAGTCTCTCCACCATTTAAGATGATATTAATGCTACAGATTTTTGGGGAAAGTGTCTGGACCAGTGGAGAGCTGTGCTCTATGAGTGGTCTGTAAGTGGTCTTTTACACAGGCGTGCACTTCAAGCACAGTAGTCTCGAGAACTGCCGTGCTTGAAGGGTGCACATCCTACTTATCCTATTTCTCATTTCTTTCATTTTTCCTAAAGGTTCACTTATGATTCAATGCACACACACACACACACACACACACACACACACACACACACACACACACACACACATTTTATCCTGAAATCCACAGCTCCTTGGTCTTGCTGATGTTTAGAGAGAAGTTGTTTTCCTGGCACCAGTATGACAGAAGGCTGACCTCCTCTCTGTAGACTGTCATTGGAGATCAGGCCTATGATTGATGTGTCATCAGCAAATTTAACGATGATACTGGAGCTGTGTTTGGCTGTGCAGTCGTGGGTGTACAGGGAGTACAGGAGTACTCTGAGCACACAGCCCTGAGGGGCTCTGGTTTTGAGAGTCAGTGAAAAAGATGTGTTTCTCTCCATCCTCACCACCTGCCAATGGCCAGTTAGGAAGTTTAGGATCCAGCTGTTCACACCCAGATCCAGGAGCTTCATGTCGAGCCTCAGGTGAAGGATGGCTTGGATGTGGTGTAGTGATAAATTCTATTTTTTTCCCCAAACTGTCTAAAACATTTATAATAAATACATGCAGTTAATAAAATGGCAGTATTGGTGTTGTAAACATGATGACACATGGTTCCATTTACCCTGTAAATAACTCAGCAAGTTTATCTGCAACTGTTCATGATTCCAAACTCCACTAGGAACCTCAACAATGGAATTCTGAAATCATCTGAAAATGTCTTCTTAGAAAGAGTGGAATTCCCCAGTAAGAAATATGTGTGGAACTCCAAGTTTAACTAGAAGGGTTTTGTCCTTTTCTTCATTTTGGCTATATTTCACAGGGTCTGGTATTACTGTGATGGTGCTTCATTAGGAACATTGTCCACATGACCTGATGAAATAAATTGAGGGTGTAAATGACTCGTTGTCATTGAGACGTGTAAGGGAGATTCTTGCACTCTGCCGTGGGCGATCTGGCCTTAATTTGAGCGTTGCTTGTGATCTGGGGCTGCCTGCAGGACACACAACCCACCCCTGTCCCCCCACTCCCCCCCCCACAACCCCTCACCCCAACACACACACACACACACTAGAGGTGAATTGCTGAAAAAGAATCTCTGTAAGTTAACCATTTTCAACACTAACCTTGCCTTTGTTTCCATTGTGCTTGGAGGACAGATCTCTCTCTCTCTCTCTCTCTCTCTCTCTCTCTCTCTCGATCATTCTCTTTCTCTCCATCTGTTCCTCATATTTTCAATTTCACTAACTTATTTTTCTTTTGTCTGTCAATCTTTTTCTTTTAGTCTGTCAACCAACCCCCCCCAACCCACATCGAGCCCTCCTCCCGATGGAGTATTTAGGAATAAATTTGTCAGTACTTACAGAGGACTCAACATCTTTATTCTTAAGTAAACATGTGCTGTTCTGTTCTCTCTGTGTGCGTGTGTGTGTGTGTGTGTGTGTGTGTGTGTGTGTGTGTGTGTGTGTGTGTGTGTGTGTGTGTGTGTGCGAGGGAGAGAGAGAGAGAGAGAGAGAGAGAGAGAGAGAGAGAGAGAGAGAGTTGTTAAGTATGCTCATGATGCCGGAGGGGCAGTTTGATCCAAACACCAGCTGTTGTAAGATGTGAGCAATGTGAGCACAAG
Source organism: Acestrorhynchus altus (assembly GCA_034509495.1). NCBI lineage: Eukaryota > Metazoa > Chordata > Actinopteri > Characiformes > Acestrorhynchidae > Acestrorhynchus > Acestrorhynchus altus. The sequence continues at coordinate 12,698,297 of CM067511.1, read as the reverse complement.
CTCACTGATCTGTTCATCCCTGCCCTCTTTTTTATGTGAACTCAACTGTGAAAGAGGCCCTAATTCTCTCTCTCTCTCTCTCTCTCTCTCTCTCTCTCTCTCTCTCTCTCTCCTTCTCTCAGCCTGTGGCCGTGGCTTCTATAAGTCTTCGTCTCAGGACCTGCAGTGCTCACGTTGTCCGGCCCACAGCTATAATGACAGGGAGGGCTCCTGGAGATGTGACTGTGAGGACGGATACTACAGAGCGCTTTCTGACCCACCATCCATTGCTTGCACCAGTGAGTGGCGCTTAACACACACACACACACACACACACACACACACACACACACTCACACACACACACACATACACACACACATTTTTGTGACCTCACAGCAGATCAGTTCTTTAGAAAATGATTTAGTTTATTGTGAAATAAAATGCAGGACATGCCATTCTGGAGCATCTGGAACAGATGACCCACCATCACAACATCACAACACCATTCCTCACCTGGCCTCAGAAGGTTGCTAACTAGAGCACTGGCAGCATTTGGGATGTTAACATTACCAACTGATTTGGTCTGATGGTAGGGTTAGTGGGTGGTGCCGACTCCATTAAGCCATGGATCCCAGTTGTCAGCAAGACACTGTTTAAGCTGGTAGTGGTTCCATACTGGTGTGGGGAGTGTTTTCATGGCATGGGATGTTTCATAACTTGGTGTACCACCACAAAATGGGATATTCCAGCAGGGCAATAAACATTGGCTTTGGCCTCAAGGTGTCCAGAACTGGTTCAGATGAATGGTGTGTCCTGCACATGTGCTACGGCATGAGCATGTGGTATGATATGGTGGAGAGGCCCACTGACATCTGAGATCCTGCACCTACCAGACTGTTCAAATGGTATTGATCAACATTTCACATCCCTACAGACATCTTCCATCCACGTGTTGCAATATATATTCTTCTTCTTCTTTTGTGCTGGACGTTCACCTGGTATTTGATCGTATTTCTTTCTGCAACCTTTGAGATATCAACATCAATCCAACTCCATTTGGCCATAATATGTATTTTGGTGTTTGTGTAGCAGAGGATTTGCAGTTGAATCTGCCATTTGACATCGTCCAAGACCGAAGCACGCATGTTGTTTTATATATACTCCCTACACACACACACACACGCACACGCACACGCAAACTCACACACACACACACACACACACACACACACACACACACACACACACACACACACAGGCTTGATCGTAAAATACCCTCACTGGTCTTCCCAAAACCACTGATCTGTTCTCCATTCAGCCCAGAGTCAGACATGTGCTCCTCCCTCTTGTTCCAATATATCTTTATAATCTATTTCTCTCTCTCTCTCTCTCTCTCTCTCTCTCTCTCTTTCTCTCTCTCCCCTCTGTCTGGTAGCTAATGATCAGAGGGGCAATTTGCTGTTTCCCATCAAATTAGATTGCAATTACTGTCAGAAATGGAAGCTGCAGGACCCCCTTCCCCCATACTTCTCTTCTCTTCTCTTCTCTTCTCTTCTCTTCTCTTCTCTTCTCTTCTCTTCTCTTCTCTTCTCTTCTCTTCTCTTCTCTTCTCTTCTCTTCTCTTCTCTTCTTAATTCTGCTTCCCAACTGCCCCCTCCTCTACTCTCATCTTCCACCACTTTCAGTTGTTGTGGTAGGCACCCCAATTATCCACCAGACATTGATGACTTGTTTGAGTCATGTTTGAGAGAGAGCGAGAGAGGGAGAGAGGGACAGAGAGAGATGTTGGTTTGTTGATAGCAGGGGCTCACATGCCTCTTAATCTTCCATGAAACAGTTTTGTTCAGAATCAGAGGCTGGTTTTACCTCTCTGTACGTACAATGAAGGGACATAAAACGAGGATAAATCTGCAGTAGGGAATGAGAGCAAAAGAGAGGCAGGAAAGAGGAAACAGCCAGGAGAGATTTAGCCTTTGAAAACTGACACAATATCAACTTTGTTTCTTCATGAAATTCAGTTTAACAAGGACTCCCCTGAGAGATGCTTGTGTGATTTAGCAGTGCTAAAAAAACACAAGACAGAACTTGCAACAGGCCGTCTCCCGATCACACTGTGATCATACTTACTCGTGCTGTTTTAACACCTTTCTAAATTGAGTGAATAAAGGATCACTTGTGTGAATGATCATTGTGATCAGTTAGTCAGTTAATAGTCTATTTGGCCTTCATTGAAACTGACATAGAGCACATCACCTGTGGAGTGAGTGTTTACTGTATTCAAATTATATGATAAAGGGCAATTACTGGGGTCCAAGCACTGTGCACTATTAAGGAGCCAGTAAAGCACAAATGATAGCAATGTTTTAGGTGTAAGGGGTTTCAAAATGAGATTTTTATACATGACCTGATTTTACATAGTTGTTGAACATCATAGTAAGTAATTCACAGCAGTTACCCACAATGCAGCAGAAGTCTCGTGTAAAAATCACTCCAGTTTTCTCCTAGGAATGGTGCTGCCAGAACTCGCTACAGGGGTTTGCTTTCAGAGCTTGTCACCTTTTTCACTGCTCATGAGTTTTCATGTCTTAGGCTCCTCAAACATTTCTCTCTGCCTGTCTGTCTGTCTCTCTTCTCACAAATCCACACCCTAACCATTTTCCATTCACAGGCCAGCTTCATTTGTGACCAAATCAAAAGACAGGAAAACACTGTAAGCAATTTTGTCTAATTGTTACCCGCTATACTAAATAAGTAGGAACGTGGGAAAGCCTGTCTCTCTTTCTCTCTCTCCCTTTCTCTTTGTGTGCAACAGATCCCTTGCTCATGGCTGGATTGTGGTTTCCGTGTCTGGCAATGAAAACATTCACTTTGCTTCTCTTGTGGATCGAGGGCAAACACACACACACACACACACACACACACACACACACACACACACAACACACACACACAACACACACACATGCAAGGCTGGGGCTGCAAGACATCTCATCCCTTTTTCTTCAGTGGCTTCTTCTGTAATAAGGGAAGGCTAAAAGGGCTAATTTGCACAATTTTCCCACATTACTCTAAATGTGGTTAATTAACAAAGACATGTTTACTTCTTTACATTTGCACTGGAGCTACAAGACTAATCTAACCAACATCTACATAGCTTCTAATGGAGCATAGTGCTGTGCATTGTGTGTTTGAATATGCATTCTTTCCTGGACAGAAGTATTATTAAATTGACACTGCCAGTCATATGTTTGGACACTGCTAACAGCAAGGAGATCCATATTTCCATGGTGTTCTCCCCATATGGGTACTGAAAAAATTGAATTTATTCCTGCATTTTATGCCCAGAACCGGATTTTCTGCACTAATAATACAAGACTCTAGTGAAGAGAAAGACGTTTTAATAAACACTGAGATATAAAACCTGTGATGCAAGAATGCAAAACACTTGTCTGGCAAGAACCTTGTATCTCTAAAACGGTAACTTTTAGGAGAAGGAAAAACCTTAGAGAGTCAGTAGAGAATGTTTTTGTTTCAGGGCATTTTGGATCATCTCTGTTGGTCAGTTCATCATAAAATATTGACACAATGTAAACAACTGCCTGAGTCTAACTATGTGAAAAACAGCAGAATTTAAATTTTTGCCTGAAAGAGAAATGCTTTTATACTTTTGTTTGGTCGTGTGTTTCCGTTCATTTATCCACACAATGCAATACAGTGAATTACAGACAGTGACACTCAAACAGACAGCTTCATTGCTCAAAAGTTTTAACGTGCAATTAGGTTGTCACAAGAAGAAGAACTTTCAAATCCCGTCCATTAGCCTGAACCCTCTAACCCACCATGTTAGGCTGCACTCTTCAAAAGTTTTATCTTAATTATCTCTGGATTAAGTTATTGTGGCCGTGTGAATTGTCTGGGATGAAGCTTTTCGTTTGGGGATTTAGAGTCGTGGGAGCCTTGCCGGTAATTGGAGGCAAATTTACATCTGCTGAATAAACATCCGCATAGACAGCTTTTAAATGAACGTGTGTAAGCCTGAAGAACCTTAGGCCTTAGACAAACAGACCCATGCAAGCACACACACACACACACACACACACACACACACACACACACACACACACACACACACACATATATTCACTCAAAAACAGTTCGGATTAAGACGCAGAGCAATAAAATTCAGATTGTGGGAGAGAGGAGCAGAATACTGAAATTTTCCAGGAGTACAAAAAATTGTTGAAAAAAAAAAAAAACAACAACACATAAACAACACTAAATCTATTCACAAACAACTTTCGTGTGTGTTTATTTTGGCTCAGTGCCAAATAATCCCTGCCTTAGTGCCAGACTGCTCTGTGAACTAATGAGATATATCAGGAAACTGCTGTTCCATCTAAAGGATTTGGGGTGGGGGCGGGGGGTGGATGTTGGTATTTATTTATTTACTTTTCTACCTGGAAGGGAACAAGGAGCCTGATGACAGGTTTCACAGATATCAGTCATGCAACAGCTGTGCACTGAAAGGTGCCCCTATGCAGCATTTCTAGATTGAGTTGGAGACATGGGAGGGAAAGGGGGGGGGGTGGAGAAAGGTACCAAAAGAGAGAGGGAGAGAAAGAGAGAGAGAGAGAGAGAGACTCAGTGAGAAATGAATTTGATGTGGAGAGAAAGGTGGGAATCAATGAGAATGAGAGAATCATTATGTAAGAAGAAAGTGACAGTGAGAAAGACTTAAATAAAGACTGAGAGAGACAGTGAGAGTGTGAAAGCCGCCTTGCAACTGGAAGGTCGCAGGATTGAGTCCCTGAGCCAACAGCCTGCAACTGAAATGTCTTTGGGCATGGTGCCTAACCCCCAAACTGCTTCCCGGTCTCTGTAGTTGAGGCTGCCTACAGCTCCAGATATGTTTTCTCACTGTTTCACTGTGGTATGTGTTTATCTTCCTACCGATGTGTATGTAATGCAAAAGCAATATATATATATATATATATATGGACCTAAATCTCTGTGTGGAGAGAGAGCAAGAGAGACTGACACTTCCAACTGACCCCCTTTCACCTCTTCTATTGAACTGGCCACTGAAACTAGTTGACTCGTTGTCAGTACTTTCACCTTGCCAGCATTTGCTGTGGGACAGCAGCCCAGCTTTAGCTCCTCTGTCCTATTTTCCCCTTGGCACTGCAGCAGCGAGGCCAGAGTTCAGCCGCCACCTTTAGTAGATTAGGGATTACTGCCTGCTTGATTTCAGCAGCGTCCGAATGCAACTGGCCAGCTTTCCCCCGCTTAGCCACGCTTAATTAGTGACTTGACTTCTAATAGGCGGAGCAGGCCTGGGACTGCCAAGCCCAGCTCGCAACACAGCATTCCAAACTTAAGCCTTGAGTCTAGGCAAAACACACACTCACACACCCTCACACATACACACACACACATACACACACTCTCTCTTGATCAGTTGTTGACCTAATTAACATTCTGTCACTAGAAAGCAGAGGAGGAAAAAAGCACAGCGCTTTCCCCTCAGCCTTCCGACCAGATCGTCTTGCTTCAAGAATAGACTTTTCAAAAATAAAACTGCCTAAAAGATTCTTGGCTTACACATGCCTCTTTATGTTATGAGTGGGTTCTTTAAACCTGTTCACACATCTCATTTACAAAAATGTTTCTCTATATTGGTGGCCTTGAAAAATGTATCCGTGATCTCAGTGTATACTGTATGTCCAAATGTGTGTAGACACCCCATTTAATGAATGCATTCAGCTACTGTAGTGGCACCTGTTACTGACTCTCTGAACCTACTGGCACCATTCTTAATGTCTGGCGTGCGCTAGAGGGGTATAAAGGCCTCCAGCATTGAGCTGTAGAGAAGTGGAGCTGTTTTCTCTGGAACGATGGTGTTCCTTCCAGTACGTTTGAGTTGAGGAATTGGGAATGTGTTGACCATCCAACATCCTGATCTCACTATTTGTTTTTATTTATTATTTGTTGCTGAATTCAATCAAATCCTAACACCAGTTACTCCAACAAAAGCAGGATAAAGTCGTTATTAATACCCTTGATTTCGAAAGAAACAATGAATGGGCAGATGCCGCAATCTCCATTTGAATGATATGATATCAGTTCATGTAAAGGTCAAGCTTTAACTTTTTTCAGTGCTTCTGCCAGCAGGAAAAATAATCACTGAAACATTTAAGTAACAAAAAAAACTTAATAAACACATTTTCCAGAAAGCTCGAACAGTCTAATTTTCAAATAGTTAAAGTGATTAAAAATATTTTGAAGTTGTTGAGAGAAATGCACATGTAACTAGAGACACACTTCAGACTGTCAGTCACAGTACAAGCTTTGATGACAAAATGTATTTGTTCATAGTGTACAGCATGGTCTGGCAACTTTTACTGGGGGATAACAAGGTGAGAAAACATGTTAAAACACCCTATAAGGGTCATTATCACACTGATCTCATAGCTTTGGGACTCATAGTAACAATTGTCAGCTGGAGCTTATTTAATAAATGCTGCCACACCTCAAAACACACCTCCTTATAGCAAACAAATCACAACAGTGCCTCCTTCTGGAACAGCTTCATTTTGAGTTGATTTGATCCCACTTGGCTCCTTTTGTAATTAACAACATGACGGGCACTGATTAGTTTATATGCCAGCTAGTCCAGTAGCATATTTCAGCACTGCAGGTTGAGGAGCTGAAGTTAAAAACATGTTATTATAACTGAAATATGCCTAAATGAATTGGCATTGAACAGTGATGATATCAGTGATGATAGTCTTACAGAAGTTGGACCAATCATAAGTCTTGTTATACATTTGTGTAGTCAACACACATCATCAAACGGGGTTTAAGGAAATATCAGTGCAATTGCGATATTACATTTCACAATACTGTATCAGTTCATAGTATTGATTTTTGCAGGCGGTGGCTTCTGAGTGCTAGTATTCTAAGCTTCAAAATGGCACTGACCAGTCACCTTATTTTTTTCAAAATTATTTCTAAGATTTCCAAGCTGTGAAGTGTTCTTATATTCAAATAAATAAATGCATAAAAAAGTGAATGTTTGATTGAAACATGCTCAAATTTGTACAAATATTTAAGTACTGTATCTGAAAAGCATGATATGAGAGCATACTAGGATCTTCTAAAAATAACAATATCTAGCATGTGTGTCTCCTATTAATATTTAGTCAAAATATAACAATATATCACAATGCCTTTATCATTTTTTGTCTTGAGGAAGCCTTGATGCACCGTTGTCATATTTATATCTCATTCAACTACCGTGATGCTGTGGGGTCAAACAAGCACGCAATCTAAAAAGGATATTTTTTAATTTTACATCTCAAAAAGCCATTCATTGAAAAGCTCCAAGCATCCATCCTGGCACCTGTATTTTCTTTTCAAATGAAAAACAAAAAAAAAAAACTACAAGACCTTCTCAGGATCAGTGGTGTTCTTGGTGTTTCTCCATGTCTTACACCAGCATTACTTTGGTAGCAGAGAGCAATATTACTGCTGGGGGTGTGAGAGTGTGTGTTTTAAGCACATCAATGTTTGGAACTGAATGCTTAATTCATGGCTCTCCAACACCATCAGAAATCACAGGTTCACTCAGCCTTGCTCCTCCAGAATCAACCTAATGGCACCCTGTAGAGAGGACATCCACACACACGCACACACATACACGCTGATTCACACACTCACACAGACACTCGAGCAGTACGTGATTGAGACATCACAGTCTGTGAGGGCAATGGAAGATTAATCCGTGAAATGAAAGTTCTGTGGGAGGAGAGAGAGAGAGGGAGAGAGAGAGAGAGAGAGAGAGAGAGAGAGAGAGAGAGAGAGAGAGAGAGAG
>CM067511.1:12666773-12685455 GCA_034509495.1 Acestrorhynchus altus | reverse complement strand
GAGAGAGTTGGGGGGGGGGGGGGGGGGTATAATACAGTGAGGATTCATATTCACAGTTGTCTAAGTGAAGAGTAGGGCAGATAGGGCAAGGGAGGAATGGAAATGAGGAAAGGAATAAAAAAAGATGTGATGATAATGAACCTGCTGGTTGAAAAACAGTAGCTATTTAAACCCATTTAAAGCAGAACTGGGAAGTAATTAGGTTTTAGAGGAACAATACTTAGAGCACTCCCTATCTCTTTCTCTCGCTTACTCTTTCTCTCTTTAGCAAACCTGCTCTCAACTCTCTCTCTCTCCACTCTGCATGAGAAAGTAAAATAAGGGTAATTAAAGGGAATGTGAATTCCTCATCAGATGCATCTCTGTCTGCAAGCCCACCCCACACCTTCGCCCCTCGCTATCACTGATTAAAATGCACCAAGCGTATCTCTCTCTCTCTCTCTCTCTCTCTCTCTCTCTCTCTCTCTCTCTATCTCTCGCTCTCTTGCACACTTTAACAAATCTCTCTTATGCCATGTGTTGTTGTCTCAGTTCCTTGTTACCCCTACTCACAGTTAGTGGACATACTGCATTTGCTGATCTATTTAACATTAACAGCAGTCCCTTATTTGTTCCGAATACATTTCACAGTCTCTCACATCAAAGATCTATGGTTCTTCTATGGCATCACTCAAAGCACCCTTTCTAGCGCATTTCATAAGCGTGAACACTATCTATTATTATATATAAGCAAATCTATAACTCTTTCATTTTCTACTGGCTAAATTGTAGAATGAGGTCCTTTGACCCAAGTGATCGCCACATTGGATATAGTCTGTAGACTGCAATTAAGCTATGACAATTTACTGCATTCAGATGAACGTGAAGCTGAGTGTCTTGGTTGGTAACACTAAGTGTTAGCAATATGCATTTTAACAATATAACAATTTTCTCAAACTATTTAAGAACAGCATCTGAATGTGTACTAACAGAACCAACTACACAGTGAATTTTGCTGAAAGTTGCTTACCATGTTAATAATAAGCACTTATAATATACCACACCAATAAGCATTGCTGTGGACAAAGTTCTGGCTGCTGCTACTACTGCATCAAGTTGCAATGTGTCAAGTTTCTGTGTAATTGTATACATGCTCTACACTTTCAGAAATCATATTTATGGTTTTCCAACAACCTGTCATAGTTTGAGGCGAGAGGGTTATGATTTCAACCTGGTTGCAATCTCAGCTCATATATCTCATTAGCTACATTAACTACCTTAGTCTCAAAGTGCCAGAGCAAAATGAAGGTATGAGGGTGGAACTGTGTAGATTAGATTTAGTTGCAAAGCTATCTCTTTAAGGTCTGTGTGCAGGAGGAGTGGGCTGATACAGTCGTTAGTTTTAGTGTGACCAGGCCTGCCTGTCCAAGCAGCAGCAGGCTCATGGTTTCAGGAAGCTCTATTCTTCCCTTTATGAAGCAGCCAAGCATTGCTGTGGCAACCCAGGGATAAAATTGAGATCGGGAGGCTTGAGTGAGCAGGGAATCGAGGGTGGCCAGACAGGGTTAAATTCCTCTATTTCATGTAAAAACAAAGAGAACATTGTGCTGATTACCATCAGCCTCCCTTCACTGCTGCGGGCCACTGTATCAGAAACATGTTCATCACTCAGATAGTGAACTCAGAGGTGAATTTCTGAATTTGCTTATGCTCATGTCATCTGTCTTCCTTCACGGATTAAGGTCTGGGCTGAATCTTGAATGCTTGGCTGGAAAGTTGATGCCCGGTCTGAAAATGGGTAGCTATCAGTTACGAAAAATGCGGTCTCCTCAATCTGACAATAACTAATGACTCTATACTGCACAGGGTTGCTGAAGTAATTGTCTGTTGTCAACAAACCAGGCGTAATTACAAGTGGACGAGGCTGAGATCAAGGTCTGTCTGCCTCTGTCTCCCTCTCTCTTTTTTGTGCTTTTCTCTCTCTGCCCGTGTGCCCTTGCAGTCTCTCGCTCCACTGTGTGTCTCTGTCATGGTCCCTGTCACTGAACATACATCATCGCTCCCTCATCTCCTCTGCTTCATCCCTGCATCCGTCCGGACTTTCTTCATCCTTCTGTCTACCAGCAGTTATCGTCTCCTTTCCCCCCCATCAAAGGACAAAGGACAGAGCATCGCTGTAGTGTCCATAGCTGATATCTGAGACTTACTACTCTGTTTATGAAGATATCACCCAAACCATCTCAAACTGAAATTAGTCAAGATTATCCATTATTCATTGCATCTCATGTGGCCTGGTTATCATCCATGAAGGTATGCTTGCATTGTATTTACAGTAAAAAAACAAGACTAGCTCACCCCTATTAATGACCATAGTCAGTTTGCACTTTATAGCGAATTGTATTTCACGGGTGCTTGAGCATGAAAGAGAAATCTTGTTTGGACTATCCATAAAAATAGTTCATTAAAAAGGAGCTCTAGAACGACTTTTCTCGGGCTTGTGCAGACAGCGATACAGCAGTTAAATACGACCAATTCTCCAGGGGGAAAGAAGTGAGAGAGAAAGAAAGAGAAATAGGTGGAAAGAATGACACACACTACTTCCTGCCGCTTGAGAGTCTTACTTGCTGGGTTAAAAATGTTACTACAGCATGTGCAACAACAAAAAAAGACGCCAATGTTTTATCACCAGTTTAATTTGTCCGAATAATGTGCGGAAAACTGTCAAGCCCTTGATAAAAAAAACTAAACTGACAGAAATGTCAGCCTGTCAATTTAAATGGTCTAAAAAGGTTTTATTTAGTTCTGATGTGGGAAAAATGAGAAAAAGAATAAAAAGTTAGAAACGGGGGAGTTCATGCATGACTTTTATTATTTATCATGCTCCTTCGCAAACTGTGGTATCCAACCACAAATTATGAACTGCAGGAAGACTGCTGCCAAATAATTTGTCAAATTATTCCCACTGAGGTAAGTGCAGCACGCCAAATGCAACGGATCAAAATTATATAGCCTCGCGAGAGGTCCGCCCAGCCAAGCAACACAGCAAAAATCAAAGAAACCAAAGTGGCCTCCATATGAGTGCTACACCACTTCACTCAATTACAAACGTCCACTCTGGTGCATGCCATCACGTCGGAGTGCATCCTGGAATATTGAGAATTTCCACATGGCTGGAAAGAGGTTATAGACACAGAGGTAGGTCTTGTCTTCGAAGATCACTCGGTCTGATCACAAAGCTAATCAAACTGTGCTCAAGTACTTCACAAAGCACTGTCTCTTTGCGCTATTCAACTGTGCAACGTGATCTCAGACTGAAGCGGCCTGTTTTCCAGACTCTGACTGTTCCCAGACTAGACTCACTCATTTCCTCATTCATTATCTTGGCCAGAGCTCCTGGTACTTATCTCCTGGATTGCACACTATGACAGCTCATCGGTCCACTGCTGCTGGACTAAACAATTCAGATCATTTTGACTGAACAATCTACTAAAAAAAGCTTCCCAACAAAAAAAATAATAAGATCATTTGCAACTTGAATATATTCAAAGCAGAAAGTAGCGCTTTGGAATATTCCATTAGTTAGCACCATGAGTAGTTAGCATTGTTCATATATCATATGGTTCCACATAGACCACGATAACAGCAGCACCACCAATGCTGACACAAGCAGCTGTCCTGTTGGCCAAGTAGTTGTTATCAGCAACCAATAAATGTTATTCATAAAGATTTGCTAACAGGATACAATAGGCTTTATTTTCTTGTCCATGACGCACAGATTAATATTACATCATTTGGAACCATTATATGGAACATTATCAAAATTATGAACACCACATCTTTTGGTATTATTAAACTTGTTTTTCAAACCAACATGTACCCTCCATTAGGGATGTATGGGGAATTTTGGACTGGTGCTCTAATCTGATATTAATCATACATGTATTGTTGATACAGATTTTTGTTGTTTTAACTGTAGAACATGGGACTTTATCTATGCATATCACTGCCAAACATATTTTTTTTACTAAATCTTTTTACAATGTTTTCCATTGGCAATTACGAGGCATTTTCCTTTTGCTGTAAAGTTGGAGATGCAAGGCTTGTGAGTAACAGTGGTTATAATTATTACTTATTTGTAGTTAAATTAACTAAATGCAGCCATTTTAGAAGAGTCAACTTAATATTCCCCGCTTCCAGAGCACATCAAATATGTTGTCATATAACCTGGGATTTTAGTCAAATCACCACCTCAGTCTGTTATTTTTAAGCAATAATGTGAAAACACTGAAATTATTCCAATATCACTGGATTTTTTGTTTTATACCACAGACTTCTGAGAATGTACTCATATGGGTGCTGTGTACTACAGCTGTTGCAGCTGATTACAATGAAGCTTTCAGTAGGCTTTACATTACAAGCTGTTAAAGTTGTATGAATTTTTCACTGCTGTTTTCTTTGGCAGCTTTGGTCTAGGAGCTGATTCTTTATATTCTCAAGTAACGAACATGATAATATCTTACCGGCCTGGCTGGTGGCAATGCTGACAGCAGCGAAGAGTCTCTGCGTACGGCTAAGGTCCGAGACGCCATTGACTGCCTCTACTTCAAAGGTGTAGTTGGCGTGGGCCAGCAGTTCGCTGATGGTAACGTAGGTGTCAGTGAGGCCACTCTGCTGTGGCGTGTAAGCCACGTTTCCGCCACAAGGGACGCATTCCTCTGGCTCCCAGCTGCAGCGGCGGCAGATAATCCGGTAGGTTACATCATTTCGGCCTCCAGTGTCAGCCGGTGGGCTCCACTCCAGAGTGACGGTGGTCTGGTTGATGTTGTAGACAAGGTTCTGAGGAGCGGAAGGGGGTCCTGTGGAAGACATACAAAAAGGTATGAGAACAACTGAAGACACAGAAGTAGTAGGAGACACTAAGAGATAGGGCAGAATGAAGAAGAAAGAGAGAGGAGAGATGAGTTATGTAACCCCCACGATAAGAAGAGTGACAGTGACACTGGGAACACTCAGTGGATTATTCCTCTGCTCTCTCTCCTTCTGTATTTACGTGCCATGGGGACCTGCAGAATCTAGCCCCCTGGCAAATACTGACACGCAATTATACTGTAACCCAGATACTCCAAGATGTTCCAGAATGCAGGGGGAGTAGGACTTGAGAGCTGCCAAGGTCAGTGCAGACCAGGAAGAGGCACAGCGGTGAAACAACTCAATAACGAGCATCAGGATTCACTTTCAGAGAGGAAGCGTGGAAAGAAAAACCCTATACTGATAAGACTGCCTTCCATTTCCATCCAAACTCTCATATGAGCAGGTAGATTAATTAGCAGATGGAAAGGTTAACAAGCTTCTCATGTAACAATTAGGAGTGAAGAGAGCAGTAAAAGTTTATGTTTTTGACAGGAGGCGAAACATATGAGTCTGAATCGAAGTCTGAATTTATGAGTGGGAATTAAAAGTGAGTTATGGAGTTAACAGCAGCAGCCATGACAGGCTTAAATGGGCTACAGTAACCAGCTGCCCTCAAAGGGGAAAACAAGGCATCATCTCTTTGTCCTATGCAATACCAGACACTCAAGCTCATCTCATAAAAAATGACTTACACTCAGCCTCTACTATCCTCCCACAGCCAGCAGACGCTCGATTCTATCACCATAATGTTGTTCAAGCCGTTTCACGGCCTGTTCTATATCCACCTTATTAATGCTGGGCTTAGAGGGGGTGTGCTGGTTTTATGAGTAGGGATGTCTGGAATGAGTATGGAGAAGATCAAGGCATATTTTGTGTGCATCTATACTACACCCCTTCTAATGAATGAATTTTAGGTTGCATCCATTGCTGACACAAGTGAGCGACTGCACGGCACACAGCTCGTCTACTCCCTTTAGAGAAGCACTGCCAATAGAATAGGACTCTCTGGAGCAGAGAGTTAAACATAATGCACATAAATCTACTGCCAACAAGCCTAATGCCAGGCATGGGCTGTGGAGTCACCGAACTGTGTGGAATTGAGGTGCTCCATCCAGTACTTCTGGTATGAGCTGGGGAGGTGAGATAAGATGGACTGTTGATGATCCAACATCATGACCTCATTAATGCTCTTGTCACTGAATGCAAACAAATCCTTGCAGCAATGCTACAAAATCTTGTAGAAAGCCTTCCCTGGACAGTAGAGACAGTTACTCAAATGAAAGCTTTCTGGGTGGCATGTTTGATTGTGAAATGAACACATTTAAAAGATTTTGAATCTGAAACTAATCTAAATATTTGAAAAAGAAACCATGAAAATGTATGAAGAAGAATCTGCTGATAGTGATACTCTCATTATCATCACAGCCTTCTGTATAAGGCCTCCTAAGGCCTCAATGCAAACCTCATTCAAGCTCCAGTGGTATGTCCTATCCCAAAATGCCTTGCAGGCAGGTGGCTAGGCCTTGGAGCCTGACACATTTACTTATGGAACACAACATTCATATGTATGAGGGCAAAAAGCAGGTGGAAGAATGGTGAGGAGGAATAATATGGCACTTACAGTGTGCCCCTCATTAGGACTAATGGCATACACACAACTCTCTCTCTCTCTCTCTCTCTCTCTCTCTCTCTCTCTCTCTCTCTCTCACACACACACACACACACACACACACACACACACACACACACACACACACACACACACACGCACACTGTCACACAAACAGAGTCTTCCATATTCATCAGACAAGGAGAAAGAAAGAATACAAGACAAGATGAAGGGGCCACCTGTGGCAAGTGTAGAGGGGAGGTGCGTGTCTAACTCTTTTTGCGTCTCTCTTGCACATGCTCTCTCTCTCTCTCTCTCTCTCTCTCTCTCTCTCTCTCTCTCTCTCTCTCTCGCTCGCTCCGGGAGAAAGGACAAGTCAGCAAAAGCAGGAACAAAAAGCAACACAGACAGCAGTTGGTATTTTTTCCTAACGTCAGGTGACCCCTCCCCCACCCTAAAATAGAAAAATGACACTAGTTTGTTTTGTCCACTCTGGGACAGTTTGTCTACACCGAGCTGTCAGGAGAGAAAAATCATTCTGTGCAGCTCGGCTGATGCAAGCAAAATACAGCTTGAGCTCTAAAAATATAACAAAGGGGAAAAGAAAATTCATTAGAAAAATTAATTTCCACAATTTTAACTTAGCACAAATATCCTCAATCAGCCAAAGTATTTGTTTGTATGGTGCTACAAACTTGGCACACCAAGTTTCTCCCATTGTTCTCTGCAATCATCTTACCTCAAACCTAATTAGTCTCCTCGTTCCTGCTGCAGAAAAAAACATCACCCCAGCATGATGCTGCTACCCCCATGCTTCATTGTAGGAATGGTATTGACTAAGTGATGAGCAGTGGCTGGATTCCTCCATACATGATTCTTGGCATTCAGTCCAAAAAGTTTAATCTTTTTGTTTTTCATGGTCTGAGAATCCTTTAGGAGCCTGTTGGCAAAATCCAGGTGGACTGTCATGTGCCTTTTACTGAGGAGTGGATTCCATCTGGCCACTCTACAATACATACTACATTGGAGCTCTGTCAGAGTGACTGTTGGGTTCTTGGTCACATCCCTGACTAAGGCCCTTCTACCATGATCACTCATTTTGGCTGGGTGACCTATGAAGAAGTTCCAAACTTCTTCCATTTACGGATGATGGAGGCCACTGTGCTCATTGGGACTCAATGCAGCAGAAATTATTTTGTATCCTTCCCCGGATCTGTGCCTCAATTCCTCAATTCCACAAATTCCTTAGACTTCATGGCTTGGTTTGTGCTCTGACATGTCTACTATCGGACCTTATATTAACAGGTGTGGCCTTTGGAAATCATGTCTGATCAACTAATTAACCATCGGCGTATCCCAATCAAGCTGTAGAAACATCCGAAGGATGATCAGTGGAAACAAGATGCACCTGAACTCAATGTTGACTGTCATGGCAAAGACTGTGAATAATTATGTTTGTGTTATATTTTTGTGTTTTTTTTAAAATACATTTTTAAAAAACATCAAACAAATGTTTTCACTTTGTCATTGTGGGGTATTGTTAGTAGAATTTTCATGAAAGAAAATGAATTGAATCCATTTTGAAATAAGGTTGTAACATAAAATGTGTGATAAGTGAAGCTTGTGAATATTTTCCAGATGCACTGTAGTTTGTTTGCATACAGTGCTCGGCATGTGGTCACTTTTTAATGCCCTGCAAAAAGAAGAGGAAACAAATCATTGCAGTGGCACACAAGGCTAAATGCTCAATTAAATGTACTTGGCAAAAACTATAAAGTAGAAGGTCTGAAAAAAGAAAACAGGACATCCAGTTTGAACTGTGGCCATGGAGGATAACTACACTGAAAGAAACAATCAGAAACAATCACAAACTGTCCTTGTGGACCACCTGGCTACAGAATCGAGACTTGAGGCAAAGAACTTTTTTCACCAAAACCTTCGTTTTCTCCTCACTATTCCTGAATCCTCTCTGGCTGCTGTTATGGCCTCCAGTCCAGATGTGAGCCCCATCTGTCTCAGCTAGAATTCTCACATCCTCTATTCCTCTCACTCACATATGCTCTGTATCACTGGCATCTTTATTATACTGATGTTTTATACCAGAATCATTAAAAGACCCCCAAACCAGATGGCCTTTCTATAGTCCCTCAGCTTTGATAAAATAATAAAAAAAAAATCACTTCTGGAGCGAATGCAGTCAAAAGTATGTCTGAGTATGTGACAAACTAGGGAAAAAAAAAGGAAAAAAGGGAGCAGCAGGTGTGTAAAGTGACAACCCATTTTAAGGTCGGGCTGTACATTTGTGAGACAACCAGGAGGGTTTAAAAGGTCACTTATAATTACACCTAACCTCTTTCACAGGTGCTGGCCTCTGTAAAAACGAGATTCCTTTCTGGAATATTCTACTGCTTTTTTTTTTTTTTCTTCATCTTCCTCTTCTTGCCTGGCTGGAAGCAGAAGTCAGAGCACAAGTCATTATAAAGTCTATAGCTGATGGAAAGAATGGGAGGTGTGAGCAGGGACATATGAGGACATAATTAGTTCCCTTCTCCACAGGAGATGGCTTGCGGATGAGACAATGAATGGCGGATATTCACAGCTGAAGAACTTCGCCACTGCCCTCTTTTCTTTCAGCTCATCTAAAAAGAGCCAGCCAAAAGCAAGCGAATCTGAAAAGCAAACCATGCCAATAATAATGCAACAAACAGAAGGAACTACAAACACATAATGCATAATTCTGGTGACAATACAACATACATGGACCCCCACCACATTCTGCCCGTGATCCCAATGCAGATTCAAGAACATCTGGCAATACCCAGGTTCTGATTTTACAAGGCTACCAGTTACTTCACAGCACAATGCTTGATCAATTAAATGTTTTATGTGCATTTATGTGCACTAAGACATGCACTTACTGTAAAATATATTTGATACATTTTGGCTACTTTTTAATATTTCTTTTCTGAAAAATAGCTGCATAGTTCGTTTCAGTTTAATATGAGCACACTATTTCTTGATGGACATTGTTTTGATGCCCTACTGGATCCAGACACCTCTTCAAATGGGTGAAATCAGCTACTTACAATTACATTTATGGCATTTAGCTGACAATCTTATCCAGAGCAACTTACAAAGTTACTCATATTACAGGGGTGGACCAGAGTATTAGGATTCTTGCCCAAGGACTCTTATTAGTGTAGCACAGCGTATTTGCCCAGACTGGGAATCAACCCCACATGGTGTGGTGGCTCACTGGTGATGTTATCTGTTGCGCCCCACCAACCACTTACATTGTCAATAGAATGGGATGCAGCCACAGATGGGCCTAAGTTTGTCAAGCGTCAGCTGGGGGTATAAAGTCCACCCAAGGCACTGGACTCCAGCTTTACATAATCATTCACAGCCCCACAGTAACATCCCAACATCCTTTATAGAAGAATAGAGGTTGTTACTAGGGTTGCACAATATATGATTTCAGAATCATCATCACGATGTAGACATGTGCAATAGTCACATCACAATGTGCAAAGTCTGTAAGGTGAATTAAATCTTAAATTTTCAATTATAATCACTGTAAATGTGCTTGCTTTCAGAACAAAAAGCAAACTTATGGATATAAAGAAACTATTGGTGTGAAGTTATGTTTCTTTCAGTTTTCACAAACCAACATTTCCACACTGTTCCCATTATTGTTAAGATGTTGCACGGTTAGAGCACATTACAATATCTAACTTTTTCAGTTAGACTTAGTCAATAGTCAGACTCTATTTCATGCTGCGAATGGTGAGCCTTAAAAATAGATATCCAATGCCTACACTGGTCTGTTTCAAGATCAGATGATATATATATATATATATATATCATCATATATATATATATATATATATTGGACAGTGTCACAGATGCTGGTTGGAGTTTGTTTATATGTCTGTCTGTGTGCGTTGTGTTATTTTATGCTGTGTAATACAGGCCTATATTGATGTCAGGGTGGAATGTCTTTATAGTAAGTTTCTATGACAGGTCAGCTGACAGGGAAAAAGAGAGTGTGTGCAAGACAGGAGGACGCAGTGATGTGAAATGGTCGTAAACAGCAGCAGCGTGGCATGGCTCTTTAGCAGCATGGCACTCGCCATTCGTACTGACACACTCACTTCAAACATACTGGGCTAAAGAAGGCCCCCCTCTCATACCGCAGAGTCTCACACACACACACACACACACACACACACACACACACACACACACACACACACACACACACACAGAACACATACAAAACCGTTGCAACCTCACTCTGCACTCCCTCCCTTGCATGCATGTGCTCCCCCTTGCTTTCTCACACATTTTAAGTGCAAGCTGTGGCAGGCAGGTTTGATCTCATCTGGAGTCTGCTGGGTGCACTCCGGGGGTCTATGGCAGCTGCGCTCAGGCATCTCTGATATGTGTGTGTCTAAGTGTGTAAGTGTGTGTCTGGATCCTCATATTGGCCCCTTCTCTCATGCTAGAGGAAATGAAACACTTTTGCCTCGACCCGGTGAACGCGATACAGCCCGGCTTGCTGCACTCGCAAACAACAGCACCGGGAGGCCCAGCTGGAGGCCCGCGCATCTGCGTTTGTTGGTTTGTGTATGTGCATTTGTACTTGTGTAGCCTTGCCACTGAAAAGAGTACACTAAACTCTGTTCCAGCGGGTTGATTGGGTGGCCCCAAGCTTTCATATAAAAACTGCTTTAAGGTAATGAAAGTAGATAAGGCAAAATAGGGAAGGAGAAAAAAAAATAAAGCAGAAGAAATAAAAGTCAGGTAGCCTCAGGTTTGGACTATGATTTCAAGTTGTTGTTCCTTAGTTACTGAATAAATAAAAAACACATGAAGCACATGCTGGTCTTTACTTTTCTTTACTGGTGTCTTCATGTGACAGGGGGAGCCCTATGTACTGTGGGGAAATTGGACCCCTCAAAAATACAAGAGTAAAAAATAGAAAGAGAAAATAAAAGAGAGAAAAAGTAAAGCAGAACAAATGAAAGTCTGGTTACATCAGGTTTGAACTATGATTTCAAGCTGCTGTTCCAATGGTTAGAGCAGAAATCATAGTAGTTAATGATTAATTAACAATAGTCAAGAGTATTATATTAGTAGGCAATGAATGCTTCATAGGGAATAATAAATAATTCATAGCAGTTATCAATGATTCATAGTAGGAAGCAAATAATTGTAGATGCTAAATTGTTCATAGTAGGTAAATAATAAGCTATAGTAAGTAATGAATAATTCATAGTGGATATTCAACAATCCATAGTAAGATAAAATGTATTGTCCTGAAGGATATTTGTTTTAGACACATACAGTACCTGCTGTAACACAATACAGAAACATGAATAGTATGCTATACAAATTAGCATTAAAATACTTTATCTCTTGCATGCTTCTCATTAGTAGGTACTGAATAATACATTGTAGGTAATGCATCATTCATAGTAGATATGAATAATTCATAGTGGACACTAAATGATTTGCTGTAGATAAAATTCATAGGTAACTATTAGTCAAAAGTAATGATTAAATTGTAGCAGTAACTAGATTATAGACATGAATAAGTCATACTGGATACTTATTCACAGTCAGTAATGAATAATTCAGAGTAGGTAATAAAAAAATCATAGTAGGTATTAAATGATTCATAGTGGATTCTGACTAAATAGTAAATAGTATGTAAAGAATAACTCAGAGTAGCCAGTGAATTATTTGTAGAAGTTACCTCAAAAATCCATAGTAGGTAGTGAATAATTCAATTGGTTATCCATAATAATAATCAGGCAGATTTATTCCTCAAAGTGTGAATATACTGGTATATATCTGGTATACTACTAGCAGATACATGTAATGTACCAAACTATTAATTGGTTTTAATTTAAATAACTGAATACTAAGTGTGGGGTTCAAAGGGTTCACAACTATTCATTTGCAGTGCAGCATTCAGACAGTTTCAGTTGGTACATTTCATTGAGCCTGACTGTATAACTGTATAACTGAAGTGTGTTCTGTAAACTGTGGTTTAATGATTCCCTTATTCTGCTTTAAATGTGTCCTACCATTTGTCTCTGTGTTCTCATGGTCAGCTGACAGTCATCTCTCAGCAGTCCCACACACTCCTTTAATTATCACCATATATCTGCAACGGCTAGTAATACATATCAATTCTTTTTTTTGTGCTGGACATTGCTCTATTGCAGCTCTGGTCAAAAAGCACATTCAACATTCCATTGTGAGGGGCTTCAAGTTAGAGCTTGGTTAAGAGAGAGAGAGAGAGAGAGAGAGAGAGAGAGAGAGAGAGAGAGAGAGAGAGAGAGAGAAGTAGTCAAGTAGATGAAACCAAATGCAGATCAGTGTCACAACCTGCTGAGCACAACATCATCATCACACATCCCCAGCTTTCCACAGTGTATCAAAGAGTGAGATTTGCCCCGGCTCGCTGTTTGGAGATAGCTATACGCAGGTAAACAGAGACAGGGAATGGAGAAAAGGCCCGGACTGCACAAACATAAGAAGCAGATAAGGAATGTGATGTGTGCTCTGTAGTAGACAACCCGTGGTATTAGGAGGGTTTACAGAAAGTGCCTCATAGTGTTTATTTAGGGGGTGGGGGAGCAACAGAAACTATTGACCTGAACATACATTCTTTCACAGCCACTGTTGTACAATAGGATAAACCCACTGATGTGTCTTCTTATCCATGTCTTCTGGTGGGTCCAGAGCCTACCTAGAATCAATACCTGAAAGGCAGTAATATCCCCTGGACAACCCCATTGAACATGATGATAAAAATGTGTAATTTAGATAAACTACCGGTACTTCAAATATCTCGTGGGTCAGCTCGTAGGCAGAGGATTAAAACAATGTTTTTTTGTTGCAAAATATTCCATTTATTCCTGTAAAATAGTGCACAACACTCTAAAAATGTAAGCATTAACTTACATTATTTGGACAAAAGTATTGGGACACCTGCACATTCGTGGGTTCATCTAAAGAATATTTAATGTGTTTAACCAGTTTATGCTGAAGTAACTGCCTCTACTGATCAAGGAAGGCTTTTTACGCCACCTCACACCCAACTGCTTTAGCCCACACCTGGCATTAGGCACGGTGCTGATAGGTTATGTTTGTTCATTTGCATATCTGTGTCAGCAATGGGTGCAACTTAACCCTTTCATATGTGGTGTTCACTACAGTGGACAGCTATTTAAAAGTCATTTTATATGTTTGTTTTTGTTTTTTGTGAAGTTTCTTTTGGAGATATTTATTTATTTATTCATTTATTTGTTTGTTAACTTGAAAAAATAGGTTAGTGGACTGCGTTTCATGGTTTTTCTATTTTTGTTTTCTGTTTTTTTTTTTTTTCAGAGCCAGACCAATACATGTTAAAAATAATATCTGGCATAATATTTGTATATTTGCATAATTTATGTATCATTTATTGATTTATTATTTTCATTGGGGTATTAATGCAATCAGTTGCAGGTGAACACCTGAGTGGATACACGATTAACTCTTAAACAATTGCATAAAAAGACACACAATTCAATAGATTTATCAGCCTGAAAGGAGAATAAAATCTATGAGAAAATTCCTTTTTCATCTTGTCATAACTCATGAATGAAAGGGTTCAAGAAGGGTTAAAGAAGCTGCATGCATTCATTAGAAACAGTGTCTACAAACATTTGGACATACAGTGTAAATAGCACAAAGTAAAGTTTCAGTCACTTCTTATTTCTGCTGTATTGAAAAAGTACTGAATGCAGAAATCACTATCTCTAACTGAATTCTGAATTTAATGAACCGTTATGGATACAATTCTGATATGCTTACGCATTCAGATATACAACATATTAAGTCAAGCTACTTACACAATGATACTTAGCTACACATTCTCTCTTAAGCTATGAGTTCAGATCTGAAAGGACTGCAACAATATGAGGCTGACAGGAATTCCACCAAAAGTATAATTCAACCCTTGACGTAAAAAGATTCCCTCTCGAAACACTCACTGACTTTCCTTACACTAGTAGTGAATGGAAGCAGGTGTCACAATGTGTACAACACAAATATAACCGTATTTACTATCCAAAACAATCTCTGAACCCTCTGGCATTATATGTATGTTGATGGTGATAAAAAACTGCCATGTCTAAAAAAAAAAGAACTGCATGCACCTCTTCACCATTAATAGATTTAAAATATATATTGTAAGCCAAAACTGTGACATAAAGCTATTGTAAACTAAGGGTCTTAGGCATCAGGAAGGACATTCATAACCGTTTCATTTCAAACTTCCCCACCAGTTCACTATTCACCACCAATGGACATTTACATTTACATTTGCATTTGTGGCATTTAGCAGACGCCCTTATCCAGAGTGACTTACACAAGTGCTTTGCTGTTCACTCAGATATCCTTAGCTAGTTAGAAGAGGCAAGGATCCAGAGATTTGAGCATTTCATATCAAATTTTGGTTTGACAATTTGTTTATTTCTTCATCATATATTTAATAACAAGTTTTGAAATAAGAACTCGTCTGCAATATAGCCAATCCATACCCATTAAAATACTCTTAGCTGCCTCCAATATCCTAAAAAATAGATCAAGACATCCCACTAAAATATGTATGTCTGTGGATAAACGGTGTATTTGAGCTACAGTCTCTCATTGTGGTGAATGTAATCCTGGCCAATGCTCCGTAAAGCCTGTCCATCCTCTCAACAGGAGCTACAAAAGACCACATTTGTGGGCAAAGCATGGACAGGTAAGTTCCCTCACAGCCCCAGCTTTCCATGCTGGCACGGACTGTGAATGACTTCCATAGGATGCCATTCTCTTCTTTCTCTCTGCCGTTCTTGAGTCTGTCCATGGCGAGACACGGGACGCAGCTTTTTCGAAGGACAGACTGGAACAGCGACTGCTGGGAGCTTGTGCGCGCTCAAGCAGAGAGGATTCTGGAGGATTTGGGGGGCTTGGTCTTGCGGCAATAAAAGGCCTGCAACAGGATCCCGGCCGAGATTAATGACCGAGATAGGCCGCCGTAATGCCATTTAAATGGGAAAGTAATTAAAGTGCACCTTCCATGAAAATTATTCATTGCTGAAGGATTGGGTGACAGACGAATCTGGAGGTATTCTGCACAAAGCCACAGGTTAAGTGCCCATGGCTCCGTCCAGTCAGGGCCTTGGTTGAGGAGACCACCAGCAACTCGGCCACAGCTGCTGAATTGTGGAGGACGAGCCAGGCCTTATCACATTACCTCATATGGAGTTACCGAATGGAGAGAAAAAATAGAGAAAGACAAGAGAGTCAGAGAGTGAGGGTGAGAGAGAAAAGAGACAGAATGAGAGAGGGAGAAGAAGAGAAACAGCAAGTGAGAGTGTTCGAGAGGGGAGAAAGGGCTCCCAGGTAACATAAAACTACATACAAGCTCTACAAAAGAGGCTTGTGGGATCCGCTTAACTAGAAACCCACACTGCCTGGCACTGCCCCACTGGGAATCCCGCGAATCAATCAGTCCTTTCTGTTTAACGGCCCTGCCACAGATTAGGACTTTAAAGAGATCGATCAATGGCCTTATTGTTCCCCAAAGTGTGATCCGTCTCCGAGGTATCCAACAGGATCCGTTCTGCAGCGATAGTGCATCGATAGAGTGGCCGTATTAATTACAGGCAAAGGACTTCTGAACACACATGCTTCCCGTGCTTCCAGAGACACTTCAGCACTCAACATGCTTTTTAGCTGAGAGAAGAAGTGAGCGGTGCGGCCTGAAACACTGTCGAGAAAATGTTTTTTAAAATGTGTTTAGCATCCCAATTGCGGACTTTAACTTAAAGTGTCAGCCAATAAATCTGATTACAGATGATCTTTCTCTTTCTTTATCATTAAGTACTACAGTTACACAATATTTCCTTTTTAACTAGCCATTATTCAAGAGTAAAGGGTTTTTTAGGGGAAACATAAACTCAAATGCAGTCAAACAACTATAACCAGTTTCCAGTTGCACGTTACACTGTAAAATGAGTTCCACTGCAGACAATAATCTCTCCTGCTATCTTCTGAGGATGCCACTCTCTCTGCACACAGTGGTAAAAACAAAGGATCAAAACTGAATCAGCAAAAAAAAGAGCTGATACCTGATCCAGTAAAATATGCCTGGGTCAGTCCACTGAATAGGGTCATCTATACCTGTCAATTTCAGTGAAGTGAAAAAAAGAAAAAGAAAAAAGAAAAAAAAGTGTCAACCTGAAAAGCAATCCAGCTTTCTTAGACATAGACATAAATACTCATAAAAGCCCAAATCTAGGTAGGAACAACTGTTTTGCTCTGTGGTATTTTTCTTCATAGTGCTAGCAAGGCCTGCTGTAGAATTCTTTGATAAGAGCTAGTCTCCTCCAGCAAAGGAGACAACCACTCGGAGCACTATTTACCTCTTCACACTCAGCATGTGTAGAGAGGTTCTGCAGATCAAAGCTGAATGTTTGCTAGTATTGGTTTGTGTGAGTGTGCCTTTATTTTTATTTCTATATTTTAAACTGATGGATAAAGGAGACAACAGGAACAGCCCTTTTTTTTTCACAGCAAGCCTGGACGATGAGCTTCGGGTCCTGGTTCCTAAATCCTCTAAGTACAGATGAGATTATGCAACTCTTGAGCCCACCGAGATTAGCCAAAAATAGTCTTGGAAGAAGAAATAAAGCCCTGGGTTTCAGAACTCCAGCCTTGATCCAGAAACCATACCAAAACGATCATGCTAACCCTTTAATGAGGTTGGGAAGCAAGCTAACGAACCCTGCAGAATAGCTTCCATTTGTTTGGCTCTGTTTTTCGAACAAAAGGGTGCAAGACTTCAAAATGTCCTTGAAGATAGCAATAGGGATGTCTTGGCATGCTTTTGCCTTTAACATTGAAATGAAATTCAGTATTAGCTGAATCTGACACCTGTGTTTTAAAGCTGCAATTGTGAGTCAGATACTGGTGATACCACAGCCGTCAGTGATACAGTATAACTGACTTTCCTCTCCCCAAGCAGGTGGAATGCCCCTCTTGCTACCTCCATAAATCAGCACTTTTCTAGGCAACACAGTTGCAACTCAACTGGTAGTTAGTGTTCTCCTCCAACTGCAAAACTATTCAGGGGGTATTATGCCCCATGGTTCTAGGTAGATTCTGGAATGACTCTAATTAGGATGAAGCAGATAGAATAGATGAAGAGAATGAATAGATCTTCTCCTTCAAACATGTTGACCTGTCCAGTGATGTTATATTTCCAAAAGATTCCAAATGACACTGAATTGATATAAGGGACATTACACTGAAGTGACCATTTATAACACAATAACGGGAATTATAAATCATCATTCCCAACTCACCAAATACATAAAACAAATATTGCTTTGCACTTTACATGCATACATACATACATACATACATACATACATAAGTACAATTATTAATACGTCCTTTTAAAGTACCCTTTTGATGAATCAATATCCTGGTATTAGTACAAAAGCAATACTCATCATAACATGTAGTTGCCATGTAGTTGTACTAATGTGTATATATATATATATATATATATACACACACACACACACACAGGCTATTCAGCTCCTGCCCTCAAGCAGACTGTACCCAGTACGTGTCTGACATGTAGAGTTAACACTAAAGATCCACTAGTGTAGCTTCTCTTACATTGCCTTTACATAGTTTACAGTACAAGCACACACTCTATCACTCTCCATCGCTTGCTATCTTTTTTTCACACTCACACACAATCTGATTCAAGTCCAGATTTTACACTGTTCTCTGGAAAGCTCCTTATTTTTAACCATGGCATGCTGGATGCAGAAGCAACATAGCGAATAAATATTAATGCTCATTGTATGAGCAATTCACACTCAAGAGCATGGAACAAAGAGTGTTGTTTATGGAAGGGGAGACAAATAGATAGACAGAAAGGGGAGAGAGAGGGGAGAATTTTGCAATGAGCAAACTGTAGGGCCGTTGAATCACAATAGCCGCCTGATTGAAATGCTCTCCATCTAACTTCCCATGTAAGTTCTCAAGCCAAAAAAAGGAGAGACAAAAAAGAAAGAAAGAGCAAGCAACGGGGGTGGGGTGACATTGGAGGGAGTTGGGGGG
>CM067511.1:12511557-12663780 GCA_034509495.1 Acestrorhynchus altus | reverse complement strand
AGAGAGAGAGAGAGAGAGAGAGAGAGAGAGAGAGAGAGAGAGAGAGAGAGAGAACATATAAGCCTAAACAAATGTATCTCATGCTCACAATGATTTTTAATCATTCTTAATAATTAAGCTAAGGGTCAAAAGGAGAACACTGGGAAAGTAGTTCTGTAGTTCATTTGCTTTGGTCTGATTGTGTGAATCTGGACTGTTTCCCGGTGGTCTGGTTTGTTTTCACACAAGGAAAAGTCTAAGCACACCAAAGTGCATGACAAGAATCCATGTGATAGTGTTCTTTCCACTGACTAGTCAAATTGTCAGCAGTAGGAGCAAGAAAGTAAATGCAGGGACAAGATGCTGTGTTTTAGATTGTGTAGTTGAAAATGGAGCAGTGACAGAGATGGCATTTGATCATAGCTGTAGTGATTATCTGGCCAGAATACCAGTTTAAATTACACATGCAGAGTGAGACATTCAGCTCAAACTTGCAGAGTGAATCTGATAGTTTGGACAGATTAAGGTTGGATCATGTTTTAGCCACAAACAAACAGTGCTCATTAGCTACGTGTGGCTTGATGATTGTTCCCCAAAGCAGAATACAGCCATTATAGATCAATAATCAGACAGTCTTTATTATATCATCTGCTATGCTGTACATCTGAGGTATGCAGCTTGCCTTCTGCCTCCAAATTAAGAACAGTAGGCTTAGGCGCATCTCTCATGTCTGAGAAAACACATTCTTTTCTCTATCAGAGCACTTTACAAAACACCAGCATTGTGCTACTTAAATAATCGTGAGAGAAAGTGCTTCAGCATAAATGAAACAATTTGGCAAGGCTCTCTCACTCCTCTCCGATCTCAGTGTTTGTAATGCGGTAAAGATGTCACATGCACTTGCCGTCCCAGTGCTGTCGGGCTAAAGAGCACTCAAAGTGGATAAATGAGGTGTGAGAGGAGACGCTTTGATACTAACATCAGTGGTTCAGAAGAGAAATCTGCATGGCTTTACGTAGCCTAATCCTTAGTAGAGCATTCGTAATTGTGAGGAAATGTCTGTCACATGCATGCTCAAGGAGCGCCTGAATGGCAGTTTGAGGACGGTAATTCTGACCTTCTCTGGCGAGACAGGAAACGTGGTGCTTAATTTCTGGCATGTCAGATTTTGTGAGAGGTCCTCAAGTGTTAGCCTGTAATGACTTTATGTATCTCTCTTCAGTAGATCAGGGTTTTGGCTCAGTAAAAAGGCAGGGGCCAATAAAAATCTGCTTTACAGATTACTACAATATAAAAAATAGCCTCTTGAGCTCTGTTAAGAGCTGTAATTTCACCTGGGAAGGTGGTGAAATTGAGTAAGTAAGTGATGTACTGAGAAGATCACTGACTCATCCACTGAAGTTTTGCAATTCTGACAGTAAGAACTGTGGCCTTCTGTTGGCTGATGCCAGAACTTACCCAGTTCCTCAGTGATCTTGTTACAGTTTATTCTAATGCCTGTAACAAAGTCCATCCATCTATCCAGCCAACCATCCATCCATCCAACCATCCATCCATCCATCCATCCATCCATCCATCCATCCATCCATCCATCCATTCATCCATCTCCATCCATCCATCCATCAATCATCCTCTCCTCATCTTCTTATTTTCTTTTTCCTGATCAAAGTTGTGGTGTATCTGGAGCCTACCCAAAATCATTAAGTGAGAGGTAGGAGTACCCCCTGACAGAATGCCAGTCCATATCAGAACTCTTGTAAAACCTGTTTAAGTCCAGTGCAAATACTGCTAAACAGTGTTTTGTACTGGTAAATTGCTGATAATTGTCTTATGGGACAGTCAGAACCGTATTAGTGTCTTTTGTGGAACTCTTAGCAGGTTGAAAAAGCAGTGGGAGAAAATGAGTTTTCCTACTGCATTACCTCAACCTGTCTGAAAGGTGCTTCTCCAAACTGTGTGGAACCCTCTCTCCATTTACATTACAACAGTGCTGCGTCCACCAATTAAATGCTGACCGAGTGGATTTGGATTTCTTAGGCAAGCAGTTAGTAGCACAAAAGTGGAGCTAAAGCCACTGTCTGTCACCAGGCTCAGGGTAATTGGAAGTGGACTGGGCCAAAAAAGCTCAACACCATGTAAACTAACGGGCCTCCATGCCTCTGGGCTGCCCACTTAGAGCATCATCCCACCCCCAATTACTGTAAACTAAACTGTGAACTTTCGCTACCCCCACACACAACGACCAACAGAATGGCTGCACCTGGTTGGCTGTTGTTTGCTTGTTTGGCTTGATCTTTGGCTTTTGTTTGCTGGGCCAGAAGTCACGGGTTTGTGCTGCCTATGTGCAAAAGCTGTTGTGTGTCGGTGGTGTGTCTGAATGACATTGATGGTGGTCTTTAGTTTGAACTCGGTTCAAAGCACACAAACCCACACTCTCGTACACAAAGCATCCTCATTGTCCCAGACTGAAATAGGGAGTGGGTTATGGATATGAATGGCTGTTGCTCTGGGTTAATGCTGAGGCATTAGAGCCTTTCAGAGTAATAAACAAAGAGCAGACTGGAGCAGCTATTTGACTCGCCGGCTTTATTAAACGCCGATTGTGTTAGTCTGGCCACTTTTAGCAGAGAATGCAATTAAGAGATGTTAGAGGCATTGACTACCAATTAGCTTCATGCAGTTGAAGTGAATACACTTGAGCAGAGTTTTTGTGATGTGCTTGTTTTTTTTCTTTCCTTTTTGTATTTTGTCTTTGATCTGTGCTTTTGTCCATGTTTATAGGTGGGAGTATGTCATATAGTGTCTTATATGGCTCAATGGCTCTTATATTAGTCGGATTGAGATAACAAATGTGAAAGAAATAGGACACTTTAGACTCTTTAGGTCATTATATTTTTCTGAGGTTTAAAAATGGGAAAATGCCAAGGTATGGCTAGTGGTTATTTTAGGGGATTGTACAATGACTACAAAATAAATAATTGACAATACGAAGATTGTGATGTTGGTTTGGTTGTAGGACCTTAAAAGGTTCTAAAGGTTCTTAACTGCCCCATAGATATACATATACATTCACATATAGGTATGTAGATCTATGAACAGCTCAGCCCTATTAAACAAACTCTTAATACAGGACTGCAACTGGCAACATGATAGAATAAATTTCATAGCTTAAACAAAATTCCATAGTATTAGCAACACTCAAGAACCATTTATAGGAACCAAAATATATCACATGTTTTGGTCATCTTAGATGTTCCTGAGTCTCTGTTCTCATCAAAGCATGTGTGACATAATTTATCACCATAATTATGTAGTGTCACAATTATTTCTAGATAAGCTACACACTTTGCCAGCAGCAAATTAGAGAAGCAAAAGTCAGACACCAAGCATGTCTTGGCTGATCCACTACATGTGAAGTAAGTTGGAAAAACTGTAGATTGATTATGCCTTCCATTTTTCCTTTAAAACTGCACCTGCCTTTTTTCAACTTCGCTCAGGGAACAAATGAAAGTGAGAGTAAGCAGCGAAAGGTAGAAACATTTAAGCTAATCAAAATTTGGGGTTTCTGTTTCTGGCTAGCCTCCAGACCTTAATCAGCCCTGTGACTTCAAAGGATCTGCCAGCTCATATCTACACAAACACACACACACACACACACACACACACACACACACACACACACACACACACACACACACACACACACACACACACACACACTGCAATACTTTCCATTGGCTCTGCATCCCCGTGACTCGAGACATAAGGGAGGGCGAGCAAGAGAGAATGAGAGCAATTCGTCTTTGTGCTGAGGCAAGTTTTATTTGACCCGTCAGTGGCTTTGTCATTTTAGGGAATGAGCAATAACACCCTTTACCATTCAGTGAAAAAATCCTGCTTTGATCCTAAATTAGGAAACATTATCCATTTAATAGAGCAATTTTAAAAAGGGCCCTCAGTAATTACTTAATGACACAAGGTAGGCTGTGGCCTATCGCACTTGCCACACACTATTTGCCCCATCCTCTGAGTGTCTTGAAATCAAAAACAGTTGGTATAATTGGGTCGATCTGTATAGCCGTGTGTGCTTTATATATAATTCCTGTTTTCATTGCCTGAGCCACCCCTTTTAAAGGCACTTCTCTGCAGTAACTTGTCTGATTTTAGTTCAGGCTGATCTGAGGTTGGTGCGGGTGCTGCATGGAGTGAAATCGCTGTTGCACAGAGAGGACTCTCAAATAAATAATTGCAGTACTCTTCAGCTCCCTCATGTCAGCTGTTTTAAGTTTAAATGTAGAGCGATTATTTAAACTGTTGGATGACATGACTGCTAAATGTTCCTTTTATTATGTCGCCTAAATTGTGACTTTTGAACAAATAAACACACGGAAAAAGACTTTATTGATACACACACTTACATGAGATGTTCATTACTGCGCTACAGAATACATCAGTGAACCCAGACATGCGGGTATTAAGTTGTATACTGTCGATAGCTCAAATGAACCGGAAAAGGATGTTAACATAGGCAACATGCTTTGTCTGACAAAAAATACTAACAGGCTTAGCATAATGTATGTAATGTTCCCTAACTTGTGTTTCTGGACCAATGACAAGTTTACTTCCATGTGTGAGATGATTCATCAAACCTATCATGTATCATTTTTTCATGATAATATAACATAGGAAATGTCATGATAGTTATTGTTAATGATGACATGATTAATGTCAGTGTATGATATTTGTTATGGCACAGTTGTGTTAGTATTATGTATCTGGGTTCTAGAAAAAGCTTGACATATTTTCAGTACACCTATTTATAAAATGATTTCTTATGTTTGCTATTTTAGCTTCAGTGGCTGCATTGAAAGCATCACTGTTATGACCTCTGATGTAAGTTGACGAGGATGTCTGGCACAAGTTTATGGTATATTAAATCAGCTATCATTAATTTAATATTCAATATATTAATAATAGCTGTTCCATCTATAACATGGGTCTAAAACCAGATCTGCAGCCAGCCAGTGTGACTGCAGGCTTTCATTCCAGTCAAGGACAATCACATGTATTCAGTTGTTTGAAGATTGGCCAACTGATTAAGCATGGCATCAATTTTTTTTGGCAAAGTTTGAATTAATTAAACAAAACAATTGATACTAACAATTAGAATAAAACTTAGAAATCCTTAATAACATTGCAGTAATGTTTGAAGTGGCTTTCTGCTTTTATAAAATGGCAGAAAAAATCCACAGTGAACTATTGTTCCATCACACATTGTAGTCGGTTACCAGTGAACACTAGACGGCATGAGGGTGAAGGTTTATCCATAATAATGCGTGTTGCCTCTCCATGAAACAAAGTTTTATTAGTTGAAGAAAAATGAGAGGTTTGTATCATCTTTCTAAAGGGTCTCAAGAAGCTGACTAAAGGGCCCCGAGTGACATAGCGGGTTAAGGTTCTACCACAATGATCCTGGGGTCACAGGTTCGAATCCAGGTCCATGCTGCTCACCATCGGCAGATGGGGTCCAGAGGGAGAGAAATTGGCTTGCTCTCCCTCGGGGGGGGGTGGGTAGACGGTGCTCTTCCCCACATCACACAATTGCGCTGCTGGTTGGTGCAGGTGTCTGTTGTCCACTGTGTCAGAACTGGGGATCTGGCATTCTCCTCCAAGCGTGATGGTGGTAGGCAACCTTAGCCCTCCAAGTCACATGACTTGGAGGAAACGTGAACTATTTCTCCCCCGAAAGCAGACACATGATGTGGGAGACAACTTAGGGTGATGGCTAATTGGTGTGTCTAAATTACTAGGAAATTGGCATAACAATAAATCAAAAGAAGCATTAACCTGATCAAGTAGTCTATAAACTGTTTGTGTCAATTCTGAAATCACTGTTCTAAGTATTCAGCTAGGTTAATAAATTACATACACACATAATGTTGAGCCATAACTATTCCTCAGTCAGTCAGAGTAAATTCTTGGCTACCATCCTTATGTTTCCCACCATGTTCAGCCATGTTTGTACACTTCATCACTGGTGAATTGAAAAGATTTGGCTCTGATAATGTTTTGGTAACTTGGTGAGAGCAAGGGTATCTGACTGGGACACATTAATTATTAATCAATATGTAGTTCAGATATTATGAGGTGATCATAGTTTGTACATCTGGTATTTTACAGCTTTAAACATGGATCAGGCAATATGATTTATTTGTTGCAGCTGCAAAAATATCACAACCTCCTAACTCCTAATATTTTGGAGTCTGTGAAGAGTACACTGAACTGGTTGAAGGAATGTTCTCTTCACATGAGCAGTGTCTGTTAAAAGAAGACTGGTTGTACAGAGTGAGGAGATTGTGGGACTTTGTATGGAGATAAGACCTTTCTTAATCCCTAGTTCTTGGGAAACCAAATCAAATGGAGTCTGTTTGCTGAACAGATAACACACGCACACACACACACACACACACACACACACACACACACATGCACACACACACACTCTCTCTCTCTCTCTCTCTCTCTCTCTCTCTCTCTCTCTCTCTCTCTCTCTCCTACACACACACACACACACACACACACACACACACATATTTTAATTCCCAGAGGTCAAAACCATAACTCCTGAGTTGACCCTGGCTAGGCCAGACCAGCTTGAGGCAGCCCCTCTCCTGCTGGGAGATGCGTGTGTTGTGTTTTGTCCTGTGTATTATTGTTATTCTCATTTCTTAAAACAGTGGTAAAGGGGATTATGTGCTGATGTCCTGGGGAAAACAGTCCACTCGTGTGCTCTCACAGCTGTCCTCTCGGCACTGTAGGCATTCAGATTTGGACTTAGCCTGCTGATCCCACACAGAGAGACAGTATGGTGGGAACAAAAGCTTGAATCTCCTAAAATAGCACCTTTACAGGAGAAGGAAAGAACCATCCTTAAGTATAGTGGAAGTCAATGCAAAATGATTTAATTCTACATCATTTTTAATCATTTTGGCCTATTTGCCACAAAATATTGATGCAGTATAAATAGCAGTTAGCACTTTCTAATTATGTAAAATAAAAGCTTGCATCAGCTAAATGGCAACTTATCAGAAAGAACACTTACAGTGCACTTTATTGGAAACTCCACTCTTGTACCTATACTTTGACTCTGTACATAGTTACACAATGTAGCTCAATCCACAACCCTTTATCAGTGGTAAGTTTCTGAGTCCAGATTCACTTTGGCAGGACATTTGGCTGTTTTTATCTGGTTGACCACTTTCAACAAGTCTGATGTGTGTAAAGACCCCAACATCAATGGTCCTGCATTGGTCTGTTACCATTGCTTTTTAGGGTAACTGGGCCTGATTACATGTGCCATCAATAGATGCACATGTGCCTGTAGTACACCTGTATTGTATTCAAAGTAAACTGACCCAGTAGACCAAGTTTGTGGAAATACAATGTACAGAATATTTCCAATAAAGTAGACAGTAAGCATATTAACACAGTTGAGTCACATTATTATGACCACCTCCTGTTTCTACACTTCATACACATTTCTGTAAACTCCACTGGCTATACAGGAGCACCGTATAGTTCTGCAATTACAGACTATAATCCATCTGTTTCTCTGTTACTTTATTAGCCTCCTTTCACACTGTTTTTCAATATTCAGGACCTCACAGGACAATCACAAAGCAAGTATTATTTGGGTGACTGCTGACTTTGGTGGTGGTGTGTTAGTGTTGCTGTGCTGGTATGTAAATCGGAGTAAATCGGACACAGCAGTGCTGCTGGAGTGTTTAAACACCTCATTCTCACTGCTTTTCACTTCATTGCACACACTGTAACACACCACAACCATGTCAGTGTCACTGCAGTGCTGAAAATGACCCACCACCATAATAAAGAGGTGCTCATAATGTGACTGTCTGTGTATATATATACCAGTGTTTATACCCATGAAACTTGCTGAGAGGGAGTGAGGAGTGAGAGCATGGCAGCAAAAGAGCAAAAGGTTTCCAGGTCCTTGTTGGAAAATGCTCAGCCCTGTTGTGGTCGAGTGAGAGGGCGCTTTGTTTTTGCAGGTAGAGCATCACTCACCGGCAGCCAGTTTCACACTCTCCCTGGGCCAGATGGAAGACAGAACCCTGAAAAGGCTCTGAAAGTTAGGGGATAATCCAGAGTTTCTCATGGCGCTTTAGTCCATCCTCAGAGCTCAGGGAGCAAAGCTAGATACAGGACAGTGACGCAAAGCAGGAAGTAGAACGACATGTGCCCAATCAGGCTCGAATTTAGATCTTTCGATACGTCATGCTTGACTCATTCAGGGGTTCATTGATTCACTGATTCATCGATTCCTTTCTTATTTTGAGTGTCCTCATTTAGAGTGGAGAACATTGTGTAAAAATGGCAGTAACATTCCCCTGAGTGGTGTTGACGGTTCTATTTTCACTCCAGTCTGGTCTGTGAGAAGTTTGGTCTGTTCTGGTGTTTCTGTGGGTACTCCAGCTTCCTCTCACATCCCATGGTAGATGAATTGCCTATGCTAAACTACCCTCTATGTGTTGGACTGGTGCCCTTTCCAGAGGGTGTATCTGCGCCCAAAGATTCCGGGTAGGCTCCAGATTCAGGAAAATGCAGATACGAATATGGATCGTTGGTTGTTTGTAGAACTGCTCCTAAATGACTTGGATTGAAACCTTTTCATTTGATATCCGTTGAAGGTTAAGGATATCTTTTTCCTGTAAGGCTGGTATTTTGGAGCTGCCAGGTTTTGTCCCAACAGTGAAGATGAGTGATTTCAAGGAAAAGAGGAAGAGGAGGGATGGTCTGTTATTGTTATGCTTTTAGTCCATTTTTTTTAAATATCCAGTCAAATCGATATTGATGTGTATCCTGTTTGTAGGCTTGCCTTGAACAGTGTAATATGATATGCTGACTCAGTGTAGCTATTAATTATGCTATTGCATGTAAGTAGTACAGGAGCGTGACAGTAATAACTCTAGACTTCTAAGGGCCTAAAACATGCTTTTATTTGCTAAGCAATAAATCACTGTTGGTGTTTTGATCAAAACAGATTGTTTTCTGATCCACTATCACCACAGCAGCCACCGAAACCGTTCTGAAAGCTGGGAGAAAGGTCTTTCATCTTTTTTGCACCATCAGAAACTCCCTTCGCTTGTGACTCACAGGGGGGTTTTCTGCTTTTGCTGTGACCGTCCATTAATCACAATCAGTTGATGTTTCCTTAAGCTAACAGAACAAAGCACTTTCTCTCTGCAGTGGTTTATCATTTGCTAAAGGACCATCAAGTCCTAGTACTAGCAAAGGCCAGCGGAAGCATGGTGGTTTCCATTAAATCCCAAGCAGACGAAGGGTTTGTCGGCAACCAATTTGAGAACCAGACATAAACAGACTGACTTGACTCTTTGTGATGCGCAAAAGGAAGAAGAAGACGTCAGGCTCAGATGAGACATGATAATAACAGGCCTCCTCACCTTTGCTGACAAACAAGAGCGAGAAAACACACATTACAAGCGTGACTCAGTTGAGAAGCTTGCACAATCTGCGTTGCAGCAGCAGCTGGTAGATTAGCCTGCATGTCTGGAGCAGAGTTAGGGTCAGGGTTAGTCACTGCGGTTCGGCCTGGGACCCACACACACACCCAACACTTCCCAAATACCAGAATTATTCAGCTTAGACTGGTGTGAAGTACTTAAACTACTGTTGGAGTCTGGGCTTGTTCAGTGTGATTCCATTTGAAGTTTTCTAAAGCCATTGGAGTTGGAGTTTTTGTTTTAAAACTATTTTTATTAATTAGTCAAGGACACTGTAGTGTTATTATTTATTGAATAATTTTCTAACCTTTAAAAGTAATCAGCTTTAATTTATTTTAAAGCCTGTGTGTGTGTGTGTGTGTGTGTGTGTGTGTGTGTGTGTGTGTGTGTGTGTGTGTGTGTGTGTGTGTTGTGTCGTCGTGCGTGCATGCATGAGTGAGTGTGTATTACATTGCATGCTTGTCAGGTTCAGCTGAACTTTTTGCCACTGCTTATGCTACAGCCCACTAACAGATCTGGGCATTCTCCTCTGTGCTCAGCATGTTGGGCTCAGCTGGATCCTCAGATGGACATGGCCTGCTTCCTTTGTCTAGAATGAATTTCTCTCTGTGCTTTTTATGCACACACAAACACACACACACACACACACACACACACACACACACACACACACACACACACACACACAAACACACACACACCTGACACACACACAGCCTCGTATGATAAGTCATCGACAGCCACAGGCATTTGGTTCCTGCCAGACCTTGGTGTGACACGTCATCAGCTTTAGGCTGGCATTGGTAGCCAGTTAGCGTGACTCCATAGGGTGTGTTTTTGGTGTTTGTTTTTGTACATTTTCCAGGCTATAGGGAAAAGGCACAGAGAGGTATGAGAAAAAAAAAATATATATATATATAGACCCCTTCATGAGCACCATAAATCACCTGTAATACTAGCAATAGCCTTACAACTGTCTACAAGTGGTAACCACTTAGCTATGCAAACATTCTTTGTTTCCAGTTATTATTATTATTATTGTGTGTATTATTATTATTATTATTATTATTATATTTATTTATTCATTTGATTTGATTTTTTATTTGTTGGTTTCTATGTCCTTACAAGATATAAAATGCAAGCACCTGTGTGTGTGTGTGTGTGTGTGTGTGTGTGTGTGTGTGTGTGTGTGTGTGTGTGTGTGTGTGTTTTGTGTGTGTGTGTGTGTGTCGGGGCAGTGTATGTGTACCATTAACTATCAGGCCACCAGAGCATGCATGACACTGCATACCTGCGCCAGCTAACCATGACAGCGACTTGAGCACAAGCCCCTCCTCTCACCTGCACAGCAGCAGAAGGTCATAAAATGAGGCACATGGCACAGGATAGAAAGGAGAGGAATTAGAAAGGAGAGAGGCAGAGAGGGATTATAAGGAGGAGAGAAAGGAGAGGAGAGGACAAGAGGGGGTCAACGCCATGGGGTGGAAAATGAATTTGGCCGCTCTATTAAAGGAAATAGCTTTGCCTTTGTACAGGTTTCTGAGAGCCCGTGAGGCCTGGGCTGTTTTTCATTTCATGTTTTGTCTGCCCCTGAAGCCCCAATTCAAGTGTTTGTTGAATTGGACCACAGCACTCCTCTGCTTTCCTATCTGCCTCTCTCTTTCTCTCTCTCTCTCTCTCTCTCTCTCTCTCTCTCTCTCTCTCTCTCTCTCTCTCTCTCTCTCTCTCTCTCCATCTTTCCCTTTGATGCCTGCTTGTGCCTCAGAGGAGTGTGGCGTCCATACCCTTGCAGATGTGCCTGGCCTGTATGTGTGCTTGTGTTTCTCACTTTGGACCAAATAAAGCATTGTGCACTGGCTGTGTGTGTGTGTGTGTGTGTGTGTGTGTGTGTGTGTGTGTGTGTGTGTGTGTGTGTGTGTGTGTGTGTGTGTGTGTGTAGCTGCTGTTAATTGCTCAGCCATGTTCCATGTGATCTCTTCCTAATCTACCCTGTGGGAGCATGGAAATTGGGCAGATTCTACTGCTGTAAAAGACTCACACATTGTCTCAGTACACATTAAACAGTGACAGTGTGTATGAGTCACCGAAGGTGTGTAAAGTAGTGAGGTGTGAGTAACCCAGTAAGTCATAATGCATTTTCTGGTGTCTGTGTGTAGGCATATGATGGTATCCATGTCGTTAAGAAGGACTCGATTACTTGGTCCGTAATTAATGTCATAAATTGTCATAATTGAGTTAATTAAGTTATTGATCTGTCAGGAACAACATATTTTGCGTTTCTGTTTGTATTGTATTTTGCTTCATGATTAACATAAATTATGATTGAAGTATTATATAAATGATATAAATTATAACATACATTATGATTGACTTCAGATTAGTCCTTGAGACTTGTTGGAAAATTATTCTACCAGCATTCGCCCTTCCCTTCTGGCAAACTCGTCACTGGTTATTCAGACTGGTTGAAACCAATTCTTGATTTATTCCAGATTTGGACTTTGACTTTGCTGTTGTAGAACGTGCCCGTTTTTCTTGTTTTATGCCTTGTGCTGCTATTGCCTTGTGCTTGGGCTCATTGTTTTATCTGAAGTTGAAGTTTCTCAAGCTGCATTTTGGGCCATCCATCCATCATTCAATTTTAACAAGATGCCATGGAAAAACATCAACACATCACCACCACGCCTTACTTCTGAAGAGTGGACAGTGTTAGGTTTGTACCAAGCATTATGAATTTTGTGTGAAATGAAACCTTTTGGTCTCATCTGACCTCAAAACATCCTGTCAAACTCCAGACATGCTTTTACTTTGTAATGATATTGATCCTTTAACAGACAGCAAATTGTCAGTGTCACATAAAAACATGGTATCTTTACAACAGCACCTTTACAGGAGAAGGAAAAAACATAAAATCTAACAAAGAAACAAAAAAACTTTCAATGGAAGCCAGCTTAATTATTCGGTTTAATAATTTAATTTTGAAGAACAACTGCCAGATTCACATTTTGCCAAAAAGCAACAGTATAATATAGCGTATTGTCTACTCTAAGGCTGTAAGTTTGAGTAATCCAACAGAGGTACGCTTACAATGTATTTGTTTATCTGAAACACTTTCTTGGCCTGCAATCTCCCTTAGCCAGGGCAGTGCACGTACCCGTCCATGTGTTACAGAAATAACTGTCCCTTAGACCTGAAATGTCTGCATGACTGCTCCAGCCCTGGACACGATTCCATGGCCACTGTCCAAGTCCATGATTAAAGAGCATATGAAATCTGATTAATAAGATCATCTTTTAGAAGACGGAAGATATTTAGATAATAAATGCCGGTTTACGGTGCCAATTCCTGCACGATCATTTGCTTTCGTAGTTGAAGAGAGTGCTCTCGCTTTTTTTTTTTTTCTTCAGATATTAATATTTGCTGTTATGTTGCCAAGTGCAAGATTGATTGGGTGCTGATAGGGGTTAGGATGGCAGAGAGAGGAGTGGGGGGTCATTCCTGTAGGAATAATTTCTGAATATATTAACCCGCAGACATTGCAGTTATCTCTGGCACTAGAAGATGCATGTCAGACTTCTAGCTCTATTATTTCTTCCTCATAGCTTATTAATACAAGCAGAGATGTTCTGCTGATTGTGCAGATTTTACACTTGCAATCCATACCACATTTGAGGGGGTGAGTAGAAAAGAAATCTTTATTATCGTATGAATTTGAAGAAGTGGTATAGTTGTGTTTGAAGTTGTATGTATAGATTGCATGCAAATATATTGGATGTATTGTCATCATATAGAGCACCACTCAAAAGTTTGGAAACACTCGACTGAATGTACTGGAGATGACATTAGCAGTTTTTTTTTTGGGGGGGGGGTTTATGTATTTTTTTATATATATTAGCTTTTTTAATATATACGATATGCTCAAAAGTACTGGGACACCTGCAAGGCTTTATCTGGGTTTTTTATCTGTCTCTATTGTCCATTCTGGAGCACTTCACTGAGGATCTAACTGATGTTTTGGGCCACATACAGGCCCTGAGGCTTGGAAATATCAGTAGAGTGTATATATCCAGTAATATTAAGATATATTGTATGAACCAAAATATTTTATTTATAAATACACAGACAAAACTCATACTAGTGGAGAACTGCCTATTGGTCATCTGTTCTTAATTACACAAAACACTTCAATTTGGTTTATATAGAACTGGAAAAAAGACATTAGTTTGTAAGGTTGTCCTGAAAAGGTTGAAGGGGGTAGGTGTGTTCAAACTTCTGATTTGTTCAACATTTACACTGATCAGCCATAACATTATGAACACCTGCTTGTTTCTACGTTCGCTGTCCTTTTTCTCAGCTCCTGTCTACATACAGGAGCATTTTGTAGTTCCATGCTTACAGACTGCAGTCCATTTGTTTCTCTGCATACTTTGTTAGTCTCCTTTCACCGTGTTCTTCAATGGTCAGGGCCCCACAGAGCAGGTATTATGTGGGTGGTCGGTCATTATCACAGCAGTGACACTGTCACAGGGTGTGTTCCACTAGGAAGAGTGGATCGGATAGAGCAGTGCTGTTGGAGAGTTTAAACACTGTGTCCATTTACTGTCCACTCTATTAGACACTCCTGCCTAGTTGGTCCATCTTGTAAAAGCAAAGTCAGAAAGGAGCTTAAGAATGTATGCAGATAAACAGATGGACCACCGTTTGTAATTATAAACTACAAAGGACTACTGAATGGTAAGAGGAGCTGATAAAATGGACAAAGAATATTTGTTGTAAAGTTATTTTTATTGGTATTTACACATTTTGACTCAGAAAGTCAACACATTTGAACAGACTTTTGCATGTCAATTAGTCACGTAGCAAAGC
The DNA here is from genome assembly GCA_034509495.1 of Acestrorhynchus altus. Lineage (NCBI taxonomy): Eukaryota > Metazoa > Chordata > Actinopteri > Characiformes > Acestrorhynchidae > Acestrorhynchus > Acestrorhynchus altus. The sequence continues at coordinate 12,649,396 of CM067511.1, read as the reverse complement.
AACAGCGGTACATCTGTGTATTCTGTGGGTTAAAGTAATAAGGAATAACTGCTTTTGGTTTCATTCCTGTGACCCTGAAAGGAACAGGGCTTTAATGTACTTCTTTTTTATTGAAGTGAAAATGTGCTACATGTCAGATGTGCAATCAGACCTCTCTGTATTTGTTTGTGTGTGTGTGTGTGAGAGTGTGTGGTTGTGTGTGTGTGAGAGAGAGGGAGAGACAGAGAGATAGAGCGTGAGAGCAGCCGGAAGGCATTACTTTGACATTTTTCAGCAGCCTGTTTAGTGAAGGCCCTCTCAGCACCACACACGTATTAAGATAAATGATAAATGTGTGTGTGTGTGTGTGTGTGTGTGTGTGTGTGTGTGTGTGTGTGTGTGTGTGTGTGTGTGTGTGCGTGTGCGTGTTTGTGTGTGTTAACACACGTCTCTGTGCCAGGCGGAGTTGAAAGGATGTGTCTTGTAGCTGCATGTACCATGAAAAGGTCATCCTAGGTTGTAGATAAGGTGCAACAGACTTGCTAAACTGTCTCACGTCCTGTGGAAGAGCAAGTGTGGCCTTAAGGTGGGCAATATTAATAGCATCATGTTTAAGGATATTGGATATTGTCACATGATACATGTATAATGATTTGAATTGGTAATAAATCAACAAAGTGAGACATTGGCTTTTACTATACAGTGATCTACTGACGTACTGACTTAGTGAACTGATAGTTCACTGTAAAGCATTATACTGTATATCTATGATAAACTCCAGACAAAGCATATTGTGACATAATTTATTGCAAATAATGAAAACGTACTGTCAGATTTTCCATCCCTAAATTCCCCAGAGGGCAAGTCTGGGCAGACATTACTCCCTCGTCTGCTCTGCCATTATGAACAATCAGACATCATGACAAAATGTGATTGCCGAAGGAGATGCGTGTCATCCATTTATCTTTTCATCATTATTTCTGTAATAAAATTATGAATTATACACCACCTGATTCTGAAACTTTTCTAATTAGGATGAGGCTTGGCTGGCAAGTGTGACTAAGTGTATTTGTGACTAAGTGTATTTGTGACTAAGTGTATTTGTGACTAAGTGTATTTGTTACACTTTAAAAGATACTGTCATAAAAACAGGGCTTTATTGTGTATCCTAATGTTAATATGATAGTTTTAGTTAAAATTTACTTTAGTAATAGATAGTGGTTGTAAGTTGAGCTGCGAAACAAAAAAATGTGTCATATAAACCATTGAATCTCACATTATTAAATAATATAGATATTATAGTGCTGAGGAGTGGAGCTGCTTTTAATTTTTGTAGATTACCACTAATTAGTGTAAATTATATTTTTTCAATTATATCTTTAAAAATATTTTTTTCTTACTTTTCTTCAGTTCTTGACAAAGAAAAGCTCTTTTTAAAGATTTGACTACTTTACATGGAATATTCACATTTATTGAGATATATTGCATATTCATGTTTTGTTATGTAAATATTAACAGTGACCCATATAGTGTGTGCATTGTGGCACTGCAAAATCAGATTATTGTGGTTGTTCTTTACATTATTTCAAAAATAAATGATGAATGAATCAATACAATTGCTCCAAAATGGGATTTGTGGATGAGGTGGGGTGGCGACAACCCAGCATGCTGATATCACTAATGTTCTTGTCACTGAATGCAATCAAAATTTTGTAGAGAGCTTTTCCTGGAGAAAAGCCAGCGACATTTACAAAAAATAATTATAATTGTTGTTATTATTATTACATATAGAAACTTACATATACATATTTGTATAGTACATTCTGTATGTAATATACTTATCAACCATAACATGACCACCTCCTTTTTAATTCATTCACTGTCCTATTTATCAGCTTCTCTCACCATACATGTAATATATAATTACAGACTGCAGTCTATCTTTTTCTTTGCATACATTGTTATCCTCCTTTCACCCTGACCTTCAATGGTCAGTAACCCAAGGACCACCACAGAGTACTACTGGAGTGTTCAAACCCCTCAGTGTCACTGCTGGACCAAGAACAGTCCAACTAACCAACTAAAATCCAGCCCACAGCATCCTGTGGGCAGCATCCTGTGAGCACTGATGAAGGACTAATGAATGACCAACACAAACTGTACAGAAACAGATGAATTTCTGTCTCTGACTTTACATGTAAAGGTGGACCAACTAGATAGAAGTGTCTAATAAAGTGTGCAGTGAGTGGACACAGTTTTTAAAAACTCCAGCAGCACTGCTGTGTTCACTCATACAAGCGCAACACGCTAATGCACCACAACTGTGTCAGTGTCACTGCAGTGTTTAGACTGACCTACCTCACATAATTCCTGCTCTGTGGTGGTCCTGTGGGGTCCTGACCATTGAAGATCAGAGTGAAAGGAAAACAGATGGACTGCAGTCTGTAATTCGAGAACTTCAAAGTGCTCCTGTATGGTTAGAGGAGCTGATTAAATGGACAGTGAATGTTGAAACAAGGAGGTGGTCATACTGTTATGGTTGATCAGTGTATATGTATGAGCCCAAGGGGGTACAAAAACAATCCAGCCTCGTGTGTTCATACAGTGGGACAGTTTCGGTGGATTTTCTTTGATTTAGTGAGCGGCAGGCAAAGAGCAACTGGACAAATCTCAGTGATTTATACACAAATCCTCTGAGCCTCCAACCTCGTCTTTCGCGACCTTGCTGCTTATTTCTGAAAGCATCCTACCAGGAATTGCACCCCACATGCTGGGAGAATACACATCACTCTGCTTCTCGTAAACGCCCCCTGTTTACCCTCGTCTGAATCTTAACTGACGCACGCAGTGCTGCGAGTCCAACAGTCAGACGCAGGTGAGGTGCAGTACTGACTCAGACAGTGCTGTCTGCTCTTGCATGGTGGTTGCGTAATGGCAGTCTGAACTTACAGGCATGATGTGCATATTGCTTACATGATGAGGTTATTATGAGCTTGGGGATGTTGGATTTTGCTGAAATCGGTCGAACGTTTCAGTCAAAGCCTGTATCAGACTCAGAGAGCATGTTTATTCTACCTAAGCAGAATGTTTCAGTGCAATAACATAACTGTATTTCAGCATTTTCATTTAATATGAGCGGAGGTGCGTGGATCCTTTTGGGATGTGCGTTCTCCTCCACCTTTATTGCAAGAAGCATGCAGATGATTTTCCATCGCTGTCATTTGCAGCAGCTTTATTTTCTTGTTTGTATATTGCCTTGGGAGAGGGAGGAAAAACATCATCGAGATTCCAATTGGACGCTAACAACCTCGAAATGAATCGACACGGCTGAGGAAATTTGCAGCATGTATGAATAATGTACTGTAGTTTATGCAGCCCTACAGAATGAGTGTGTGTTTGCATCTGCGTAGAGAACAAGCATTAAACCATATACAGATATGCTATGTGCCACAAACCTTGCAAACACCCCTTCTCAATTCAACTGTGTTAAGGTACACCCACTGCTGACATAGCTTGTATCATAAAAATGCACTTCTAGTAGAATGGAACACTCTGGAGGAAATTCACTTGCGCCTAAGTTCACCATGACCAATGTAAGACATGGTACATGATAATAACCTCCCACTTCAGGCTGTGGAGCAGTAGGACTGTGTTGTCTGGAGTGATGGAGTTCCATCCTTTTGGGGTGATTGGGAGTGTCAGAACTAATGTCCAACATTAGTACCTGTCTGCACTAATGTTCTTGAGGCAGAATGCAGTCAAGTCCTCTCAGCAATGTTCCTTATTTGAGTGGAGAGCCTTCCCCAAAGAGTCAAGACAGCACTAGCACTGAATTTCTTAGCGAATATTAGCAGTTTGATGAATAATCCAATCAAAACTGAGCTTCGGGTAGTTGGAATTTGAGTGAAGTGACCGGGGCTCTGTTTGATCCACTCAGAACTGTTTCTCGGATCCTTTGAAGCATATTGAATCTAGCATCCACATTATGAGTAAGAGGCACATGTCACATGTGTACCTCATGCCATGCTAATTGTGCGTGAATATTCAAGCAGTCTGGAGACGTTCAGATCTGACCTTACCAACACTCAGACACTGACACGCAGCTGACTTGCACTGTAGCATATATGCTAGAGGTGGATGGTCACTAGTTACACTGGTTTTCAGTCCTGACTCGGTTCTTTTCAGCTAATAAATAAGCCCTTCCCAAGGTGAATTGCGTATATTACAGCCAGGAAAATAAAGTACTGAAATGTTGTGCAGATGTGCAGCAATATTGGAAATAATTTTCAGTTACAGTGCCAAGAGGAATGAACTTAGACTCTATATGCTCGTTCTCTTTGTTTTGTTTCTGTCTTGTCCTTAGAGTATTAAAACCATGTGGAATAACCGTCTGATGTCATTTCAGTGATGACAGAGTTGTCATCACTGAACCGTCTGATAATTCAGGGCATCTGTCCTATTTGGCATAGTTTGAGGCTTCAAACTTTTTAGAGCCATTGAATATGCAACTAAAATGAAAGATGCCTTCATACCAACGCAATAGTGGCTATTTAATCAACTCTGTTAAATTGTAACAATAAACCCACAAGCAATCAGAACTCCATTTGTGAATATGTGCAGTCCATCCAACAATAAGGAGGCATTAGCATGTATTTCTATACTGTCATAGAATGAAACTGAAAATGGTGTAGCTTTGCTTACAGTGGACAGGTGACTAATCAGTAAATGTCAGATTATTAACATTATGAATGGTTTTCAACATTTCGGCATAATATTTCGGCAGTAATCTTACAAACACCATTAAAGTATTGAATTTGCTGGGCAAGTACAAATGTTGGAATTCTCTCAATTTGAGGAAGCACATATTACCTACCAATCTCTGTTAACAATACTGACGTTCTTGCATTTACTTTAACCATTTATTTTGTTCCATTTACTTGCTATTTTTATTAGAATGTTTTCTAATTCACGTTTTATTTATCTAAATTAAGTTTTATTTAAAAAACATTTGTGGTGGAAAGTGATCACATGCATTTTTATCCTCCTGATTAAAAATAAATAAATAATAACTAAATAAAGTGCTTAGCACTCTCACATATTCCAAATGACGTCAAAACATAGCACATTTAATAAGAACAAACAACATGTACATCTTTCATACAGCAATGAAAGTAGAACTCTAAAAATTCTAAACTGATCTATTTTAATGTGTGAAAGAAACGTTTTGTACCATTGTACCATTGCTAAATATAGGGGGAGGTAATTAGAAATTGTGTTAGAAAATTGGGAAAAATAATAGATAAATTAAAATATTAATTTTAAATCTATTTAATATTTTATTTCAGTGTGTGTATCAATACATAACATTTATACCCAGACATCACCTTGTCGTGAGGTCAGTGGTGTGGCCTTGGTAGAATCCTAGCTAGAAATGAAACTGTTATTTAGCAGCCTGACTGCTTTCTGTGTGTGTGTGTGTGTGTGTGTGTGTGTGTGTGTGTGTGTGTGTGTGTGTGTGTGACTGGGTTGGAGTCTCTCTCTGGCCTGGCTCTAAGTGAAGCTGACAAAGCTCTCAGTTACGGTGGCTGAAGAGGCTCATTCAGGCCGGGCCACACGGGGCAGGAGGACAGCAGCGCACTGGGCCGAGCGAGAGCGAGTGAGCAAGCGAGAGAAAACATTGTCACAGCAATACTGTCAGTTCCCCTCCACATTCATCAAAGTGCTGGCCGTCGCCGGCCACTTGCTCTATTTTCTGACTCACTGAGCCCCTACTGACTGAGAGAACACACTCTCTTCCCCTCCTCTCTGTTCTTTTACTCACTCTCTGCTCTTTTCCATTAACCCTTTATCCAGTGTTTTTTCACTTGGACATAAACAGGAAGGAAACTCAAACCTCTATATATATATATGTCTGTGTGTGTGTGTGTGTGTGTGTGTGTGTGTGTGTTATAACCAGATATGTAATGTAATTATATAATTATGTAATTATGTAATCACACGGCAATTATTCTATAATGTAAAGTTAATGTTTAGCAAAGGGGTAAACCTCTCAGTCTTCGTCCTTCTCTCTTATTCCTTCTTGCTCTTTCTTTCCCCTAATAAAAGATAACTGACTGTTCACAATGCCGCTACCAGTCAGGCCAGAGAATCCACATTCTCATTTTTACCACATGTAACAGGGGCCTCTATTGCCCCATCACGCCTACACATGTGTTTAGATTGAAGCCCTGCTTTCTCATTATTATTTTCACCTGTGTCTTGTGTATTCTGTGTATACATGTCCCTTTGCTCGGTCAGTTCCTTCTGAAAGTCTTCACTCATTTTATTTGGTATATTTGGCTGTGTTTACCTCACTTGTGCTTGCTCTGTGCATGTTTCTAGTCTCCTGGTTTAGACAGCTGCTCTAACTTTACATGTTAAATAAGCCTTCTTTAGGCCTTAGGTCTTCTGTTTTATTTGGCCTGCCTGATTTATATTTTTAAGTTCATTAACTTTGTGATAGTAAGTTTAGTTAAACAATAATCATTTTGTTACGTTTAAATTGCTTCTTGACGTTAATGCCAATTTAGCAGCTAAATGTTCTGATAAGCCAGGCTTCATCAGTTATAGTATAGTTATATAAGTGCTCTGTTATAGTACAGTCTGCTTTACTGATTTATAGGGTTCTCACTTCATCACATTATCACATTAACAGTAAAAATTCAATCTCTTACTTAACTTGAATAATAAGCATTGGTGGGGAGTTGTCTGTTTTGCATTGTTTGGTTTCATTGTTGGGCCATTTGCCATTTGGTTGCATTGTTAGGTATTCAGTAATTGTAATATTGTACACATGTCCTACACATCCAATATACTACACCAGCAGTTTCAGCCTTTATCAAACTTCTAATCAAGTTATGGTAAAATTGCATTTTTTGAATAATTTGTGGAGCCTACTGGCTGAGTACAAGCAGTAATCCCACACTTATATGGCTAGGTTTTTTTTTAATACCACAGAAACCCTGCCTCTTCATGTGTGTTAATTGAATATTTAGCAGGGATAAGAAGAGAGAGGGTTTAGGATGGTGTGTGGTTTTCAGTCTGGACCTGGTTTCTAATTGAAAGAAATTAGCTTATATGCTGTGCTATCTCTGAACCGTGCAGAAGAGTGTAGAGCAAAAAGTACGACAGACCTTTTATAATGAAGTGACATTTCCCTCCTATTTCCATCACTGAAGTTAGAGAGAGGGACAGGGTGAGCGAGAAAAAAGAGAGAGAGGGAGAGATAGGCACACTGATGGAGAGATAGAGAGACAGAGAGAAAAGAGAGACCTAGGGATATTAAAAAAGCCTCCCATGCATAATGTAGCTCTAATGTATTCTAATGCAGGATATGATGGAGGTGAGTTTCCGCCCGAATTAGCTTGAGTGCGAGGAGGCTATGGAAGGTCACTAATACCTGTTTTAATACAAGCTGGCCGGCCGGTGCATGCAAAGCACTCCCCTTCCAAAACAGTCCTGACGAGACGGGCAGGGCAATTACATGATTTTCTGCTACACGGGGCCCTCTGGTGTGTTAAAAGTGTGAGAGATTGAGAGTGAGAGATAGAGAGAGAGAGAGAGAGAGAGAGAGAGAGAGAGAGAGAGAGAGAGAGAGAGCGCTTGAGAGTTGAGTCACTCTGATGTTAAGTACGTCATTAATGGCTGTTACTGGGTACTGGTTACATACACCACAGAGGAGAGAGACACATAAGGAAGAGAGAGAGCAATAGCAAGAGACAGAGAGTGAATGTGCGAGAGATACCATCACATATTAGTGTTCATTTCACTCTCAGTCAATAAGAATGCTGTCACAGCGCTCGATTCACAATTACCCCGGCCGGGTCTCAGTGGAGGGGTCCCAGGGCTGCTAGGCCCCAGTGTAATGATGGCTCCTGACACTGCTCTTGTGGATAGCTTCGGCACTGAGAAAAGGAATGACAGCATCATTTCCGTAACAAATTTTCTTTCACAGAAAATACCATTTACACAAACTTTTTCTGATCTCATGTGTTATAGATCAGTCCCGACATGTTTGATGACCTGAGAGTGCTTCTTTATAGACTTGCTTGTAGTTTCTGACCTAGAGACAGAATATTGGTACCAGTGTGTAACAGTGTTGGGCTGATATCAGCAAAACGTGGTGGTTGTTGGATGGTAAAATACATTGAATTTGATTAGATCCTGTAACAAATCTAGTCTGAAGAACCACTGTCTCTACTGTGGGGTGTGGTGTTAAAATCATCTTAAGGGAAGTAATCATTCTTAACAGATTATTTTGAAAACTTAGTTGATTTAAAAGAAGATACATTGATATGTTCTACTCTGATCTACTCTAGTCAACATCCTTATCATCTACATTTGGGCTAAAGGAAGTAAGTTTTAATATATAGTCAGAATAATGTTCCACATTGTTATCCAAATACAAGCCCTAAGAATATAGTTGTTATCCAAATATAAGCCCTAAGAATATAGTTGATGCTTTATCTTATAAACTCACATTTGAGTTGTGGTGGTTTTACTCTTTGCAGAATGAGCTAAATGTTGTAAAACATTAATAGCAGTTTAATAAAACGGAGGGTGAGAGAAGAGATTAGATAAAGAATTAATCAAAAGACAAAGCAGAGAAGATACTCAAAGTAGGCAGTAACAGTATGTAACTGGTCATCTTCAGTCACAAGTCCTACTTTTGTTTTAGTGGAAAGAGTTTGTGTGTGGAAGTACCACGTTCAGCACCAGGAGGACGTATTCACATTTGAAAATGTGTGGGGTGTTATAGGACATGCTGTCAACATTCCAACCTTACCGCTAAATCTGAAAAAAACTGAGTGATATTATTCAAGCCTCATGGGATGGATTATCACAAGACATCATTAGGAACCTCATGGTGAGACATCTAGAATGTTACATTTTACCTGATACCACACTGAGACACTACTTCTGTATGTGTAACTCAAAAAATATTAATTTTAATAAATTATTGTTCCTGTTATCCTGTATCTTCCTTACAAAATGCAATGCATGGGTTCAACAGGATAGGTTGGTGATAGAGGATGATGATAATGATGATGAAGATGATGATGATGATGATGATGATGATGATGATGATGATGATGATGATGATGATTGGTGATTAATAATCTGTAGTGCAAGAATGAGAAAACAGATCCTGATTGGTGGTTTGAGATGTTGTGACAGTGGCATTACGGAGCAGTTATTGGAAGTGTAGCATGAAGATTCTACAGAGGCAGAAGGGCAGCCTGGAAGCAAGATATTTGCATTATGTGTTCTGTTTTTTTTTCCACTAATGTAATTATTTTAGCAGTAAAATACCTGTGAATGCTACATAAAGCTGCTTAACCTGATTGTATTCGGGATGATTACACTGTTTTAGGTCAAACCTGATGGTCCGTTGTAAGGATGTACTTAGATAATCTTTGACTGCTTAGCACAAATAGGCATTTTTTAATAGATTTACCACCACTGGGAGCCCTTACTGTGATAACTCAGTTCATTTTCCCTAAGCACAAGGATTCTGTTACTGGCCCAGGCACACTCTGATATTTTGTTGCTCTGTTTAATCAGAATGTAACACTAAAACAGCTAAGAGTGTGTGAATCCAGGTTAACTGTCTTGTTTGCCATGAGTTTGAAGGACTTAGAGCTGAGCTTTCTTTGTATATACCAACATGCTTGGCTTTGCAATACCCTTACTGCAACATCTGGCACTGCTCATTGGCTGTGCTCAGAGCTGGAGCGATGCAGGCCGCTGCACTTTTAGAGCAGAGTGAAAGAGACACACGGTTCAGTTCCAGCAGCCCTTGTCTTATCCTTCATGCTTTGCTGCCACAGCAGGCCATGCTAAGTTGGCCTCCTCCACCAACAGGTTTGATTATAGTGAGAATAAATTAGGAAGTTTTTTTGTGTGTGTGTGTGTGTGTGTGTGTGTGTGTGTGTGTGTGTGTGTGTCTTTGAGATGTCCAGGCATGTGCTTCAGTAATAACTTGGCCTTCTATTACATCCTCTAGCTCTATGGTAAAGAGACAAGCATTCAGAAAAAGGGCCTTTAGCCTTTCACAATGGACACCAATGAAGTGACAGGCAAACAGTGAAGTGGATGAAATATCCAATTACTCCAGTATGAGCCTTCTCAACTGTACAAGTGTCATTTTAAATTGCACCCCCCCAACCAACACCCCATCACCGCACCCCTCGTCACCACAGTCCGAGTCCTCTTGGGTAATTGACACTTGCTGCATACGATGAATTTGGATGGAGTGGTGAGGGGGTGTGGTGTGAGGGGGGGATGAATGAAAGAAAATCACCGGTCTTGTGCCGCCTTCAGGCAGGAGCAATGTCAAAGCAGCAGCTTGGAATATGAAAGGTCTGCATTTAAAGGGCTCCTATTGTGGAAAAACAAATACTTGTTTTTGCAATGAAAAAGTTAATGTACCATGCCCACTTTGCTCCATATATGGGGGATATGCTGCAAAATCACCCATTTGGAATTCATTGTTCTTGTGATAAAGATTTTTTTTTTCCAATTAAAAACTTTTCCTAGAACAGAGCTAATCAGGAATCAGTTAGGAACTGTTTTAAAGTATTTATATCAGCTGGAACTAACCCAACCTGCATGTTTTGGACCATTTTCGTGCCATTGTTGATGACTGAGCTCAGAGTCAGGTACTCTGGCAGTGATAGTGTACTTGAGTCTCGGGGTGTGTGGCTGATCAGTGTGGCCTTTCACTGTTTGAGTTGGATTACATGCGACATGTCAAAACAGAGTTTGACTGGTGTAGTCTGGCAGCCAGAGCTGTCATCTGCATTAGTGTCAGCTGCTTGGGCAGCCCTAATCACAATTTAATCCATGGCCTTGCACTACCAATGGGTCAGTGCAGAACAAAAGTCCTCCTCCCTTAAGGTCATGGCCCTAGCTCCTCAGTCCCAACGGGCCAGTGGGCATGACATGAGGACATCAACACTTCTCATAGAAACACATAAAGGACCAGACATGAGCAGTTGTGCTGTGTGAATATGCATATTTGTAAACCAGCTGTGCCTGAATGTTCTGAAATGTTTATTATTATAAATATTATTATAATTATTATAAAAATTGGTTTAACAATTAGGTTTAACGTGTGTTTATTGTGTGGAGCTTCAGTAAGAGGTCATTTCTGCTGGATTGTTTGGTTGATTTAGTGATTCTTCTTTGCATCTTACATATTTGTGACAGACTACTGGTAAAATATGCTTTTGTCAATCATTTCTCATTTCTCATTTTTGGAAAATCTGTCATACATAGTTCAGCTCCGATATCACTAATTTTTACTTAATGCAGTAGATGCAGTAGTCACAAACCTTCTTTCCACTGCCATATGTGATCTGGATGAAAGCATTATGAGGATCTAAGTTTGTGTTTCTTGAGGATCATCTGAATGGTCCTTGCAATCCTCTTCAGGTAGTCTGAGCAGGTTCATTACCTATACAGGGCAAGGTGGTAAGGATGCTTTTTATTGTCCCCCTGTAGAAGGTAATGAGGACGGAGTGGGAACTACACACATACACACACCTCGTTCAGTTTAGTGATAAGCTAAAGCACTGAGTCAACTGTTGGTAGAGGTCAGAAAGGGAAAGCAACCTTTTTTGTATTGTCCCCTTAAAAACATACCATGGTATGCGTAGCCATGTACAGTTAACTGGAGAGTTTGCAAAATAAAAAGACTACCTGATGTTCATTAGTTTCTCATTCATTGTAATTGAGGTAAATGGTCAATTGATCATGACTTTGATTTGAGGTATCATCCATCACTACCTAGATGATCTTCTAAGCTTTCTTGCAGAATCAGCCTTATGGTGCTGAGAGGTCAAGCTAGTCAGTACACTTTCTACTGTCCCTCTGTAGAAGATTTAAGCCCCTTGTACTCCACAAGAACTGCAGAGAACAATGATTAAGAGGGAAACTAAGACAAAGGTAACGAAAATGAGTTTGGATACCAGGTCATCTACCTTCCATATTCTCCTGGCTTATTAATGGTATCACCAGTAATGCTGAATTGCTGCACTTCTCTTTAATGGTGGGCAAACAAAGGTCACTCCAGTTAAAGCAGGAAAAGAACAATAGCAGAAATAGTTGTGCAGTTGTGAATTATTCATGTGGAATTGCAAAGCAAACATGCAGTTATTTTCTTCATCAATTTGAATAATAATATAACAAATTCAGTGCACCAAGGGTCATCTAGACGTGATTCCTCAGCTAACAACAGTGTGTGGTTAGCATCGCCGTTTTGTAAATTAAATCAAAAGCGACTAATAACAGCGTGCTAAACAGTCGGCAGCCAGAGACAAGAAAAAGTCTACAGCGAAGGACAGTAGTGAGGCGATGCTGAGTGCAGGCGGTTAATTGGAGCTTTGGAATGAAAGCATGTGTGGAAGTGTGTGTGTGTGTGTGTGTGTGTGTGTGTGTGTGTGTGTGCCTGCTGAGGTTTCAGGTACACTGCTGTAAAAAGCCTCTGAGAGTGACTCACTCGTCTCAGGCTGAATGAGAGGCACTTCCGCCCCGCGTCGTCGGAATTAATTTGCCTTAATTGGCATTCATAAGGCAGACGTTGCAGTTTTTTCCTCTGGCCGGGATAAGGCCGTCTTCCTCTGTTTGCTCTCTAATTGAAATTTCCATTATGAGGTGTAAACATTTAGGAGGCACCATGTGAATATTCATCAGAACCGGTGGAGGGTGCGGAGGGGCAGCCAAGAGTGGAGAGGTGTGTTTATGCGATAGTGCATGTTCAGGCCCTAAAAACATAGTCAGTCTGCCAAGACGTGTTTGGTGGTCCAGTGTGTCCTCTGGTATTATTAGCCTCCATGGCTTGTTTGCATTTCAGGATGTGAGTGTTACAAAAGTTATTATTGTTCAATGTATTATTATGGTAAATAATTTTTACTGTAAATTTACAGACGTTCATTATGATGAGTTTTTGAAAAGCATATCATCACTGCCCAATGATAAACATGTCTCTCCAAAAATAGTGACTTTACAAGACAGGGCAAAAATGATCTTAACTTTGAATGGAATTTATTTAATATTCATTCATTCATTCATTTTCCAAACCGCTTATTCCTGAATAGGGTCACGGGTGAGCCGGTGCCCAGCCGGCAACTCTGAGCGCAAGGAAACAACCCTAGACAGGGCGCTAATCCATCGTAGGGCACATACATGCACACACACATCCACACACTAAGGGCCACTTTAGAGTCACCAATTCACCTATCATGCATGTCTTTGGACTGTGGGGGAAACCGGAGTACCCGGAGGAAACCCACGCGAACACGGGGAGAACATGCAAACTCCACACAGAAACTTCCCAGGTCACCCCACCCGGGGATCGAACCCAGGTCCTTCTTGCTGTGAGGCAACAGTGCTATCCACTGCGCCACCGTGCCGCCCTTATTTAATATTGCAGTGAAAAAATATGAATAGTAGCAGATAATGGTCCATGTAAATTGAACAAATTATCATTATATTATTTAATTTCTGAGTAAAACTTCACCAGTGAGCTGGAAGAAGGTACAAGCTAATCTAAAACCTGACTCATTGGTTTCTCCTTGGGAGAAATATAAAATATTTTATACTTTATGATGTAAATGTAATATAAAAAAATATAAATAATATAAATTTAATGGTAAGCTTCAAAGAATTCATATGATATAAGTTTCTTATTAGCCACATTTAGCTTTAAAAAACTATCAGACAGATATCAGACTAGCTACAATTTATGTTTTACATCACCATGATCATGCCCTTTTCTCTCTTGCTTTCTTTTTTCTCTCTCTCTCTTTCTGTCTCTCAGCTCCATCTCAGGTCAGTGAGGTGATAAAGGAGCGGGTGCAGGAGCACAGTGTGCAGCTGTCGTGGCAAGAACCAGATCAGCCCAATGGAGTCATCACAGAATATGAGATCAAGTACTATGAGAAGGTGAGCTCACAGCTATATAACCTCCACTGCAGAGTCTATTAAAGCCAGAGCGAGTGAGAGAGTAAGTTAGACAGGCTGAGGGAAAGCAATGAGAAAGTCAGCGCGAAAGAGAACATGTTTGGACTCTGTGTAGGAGGAGTGTGGGAGGAGTTCTGTCTTTGTGTTTGTGCTGGAGTGCGTGGGTACTTGTGCTGGCCAATAAAACATCTAGATATATATGAAAACGTACAGCCCAGTAGTATGTACTGTATGCCGTATGCAGATGTTTACCAGCTGTTTTTGGTGTGTTTGATGAATCCATTACTTTTTGGTTGGAACGAATGACAAAATGCATTATAAAAACATAAACATGCACACAAACCCAACGTGTTTGCACACAGTGTCCTCCACATTTAGCGCATCCATGCAGTGAAACAGACACACACATATTAGGGTCAGTGAACACACATGCCCAGCATGGTGGGCACTTTAGTCATGTCCTGCCAGTTCAGGGAATTGAACCTTCCAATCACAAGACTGGTCCCTAACTAACAGGCCACGTCTGCCCAGTATTAATATCACATGTTGTATCGTTCTGCAGAATTCCTGTATATACATATACATAATATATATGCCATGCAGAACAACAAAGACTTACACTGTCAGTTTTTGCCAGTATTGTGCAGCCTCAATAAGAGGTGTGTGGACAGCAGTGAAGATAATGCGGGAAGCAGATCTTGTAGACTTATGTAGATTATGAAGATATGACAAATCCTAGTGATTGTTTTTTTGTTTATTTCCCCAAAAGAGCCTTAATTCACAGTTTATAATATAATTCACATCCACCTGGTTATGTATGTATTGATCTTTATGCAAATATCTGCCTAAAAACCTTTTCATAGTTTGAGCAAGAACTGATAGAGGTTGCATAGGCAGCTGTTCACCAATCAGCCATAACCTTAACACCAACTCTTTGTTTCCATTTTCCTTTTTTTACCTACCATACAAGAACATTTTTAGTTCAACTACAGTCTGCAGTATATCTGTCTCTGCATCTTCTTTTGCTCTGCTCTTCAATGGTCAGGACCTCACAGAACCACCACAGAGTAGATATTATAAGTATTGTGAGCACTGACTAGAGGATGACCATCACAAACTGTGTAGATACTGATGAGCGTCTGTCTCTGACTTTACATCTACAAAGTGGACCAATCAGGTAGGAGTGTGCGACAGAGTAGACACAGTGTTTAAACACTCCTGCAGCACTGCTGTGTCTGATCCACTCAGTGCAACACACACCATGTCAGTGTCACTGCAGTGCTGAGAATGGCCCGCCACCCACATAATACCTGCTCTGTGGTGGTCTTGAACATTGAAGATCAGAGTAAATGAAAACAAAGGTGGTTTTAATGTTGTGGCTGATCGGGGTATGTAGATGTGTTTAATGACATAAAACAAAAACAGGTCTACATGACAGGTCCTTGCAAATATTTATTCAGAAAAGCAACCAGCACTGCATCTATCTCTCTCCTGGCTCGCTCTCCTCTTTCTCTTCACCATTTGCATTTGCTGTGCCTGCAGCATGGAGGCAAAACCTCAAGTCTGTCAGGAGCACATCCTTCCCCCATAATTACAATAATGAATAAGACACTCAGGAGATTTTAATTAGTCAGAAGTCCTTCACACTGTAGAATATTTCAGTCCCACACACACATATGTATGCTTATCCAGACACTGCCGTACATATGACGATCCGCATCAACTCCTGAACAACTCCCCACATATGCAAAAATACATGCAGACAATAAAACATTAATTAGCAATACATTGAATACCACCTAAGCACACACACAAACACACACCCTTCATCCACACGGGCAGCATTTGTAGTCTCTCCCTGTACCTCTTTATCCCTTATCAAGCTCCATAGTGTCTTAACTCACACTCAAACAAGTCAGCTAGCTGAGCATGAGTGCAGGAGGCCAGCGCACTTGCTCCAAAGAAACAAGGAATTTGCAGGGTCTCACTGATCGGCCTGTTGAATTTGGGTCTCCCGGGCAATGTCCTGGCCTGCCCGCTGCAGCGGTAGACTGCCCGGGTGGAAAATTAGAGACAAGCCTGATTCCACTCCTAACATGAGCTGCTGTTCAGTACAGTTTATTTCTTTCTTTATTTATTTATATAGATTTTGGCCAACTAGCGATGCCCTGCTTTGTAATTACTCTGTGAGAATATGTCCTGAAACATTCTCAACACGTACATTAAGTTCTGAAAATCAACACACACACACACACACACACACACACATATTAATGTTGTCTTGCACATTGAAGTGCGGGGCTGTGTCAATTTATTAATCTGAGCCTACTCATTTTTTTTTGCAATGTCAGATGCAAATCAAGACAGTGGCAGAACAGTTCATCTTGTTCATAACAGAACACACACTGACAAAAATTAATGGTGATGAGAATGGTGAGATGGAGGTGAGAAAATAAAGCAACTTTATGCAGTTTCTCATTTTTTTTTGTCAGTCACTATAGTCACTAATGAGCACTAGTGTGAAGGAGGGAAATGAACGAGGGCAGAAGCATGTGGCCATATAGAAAACATGTTAGTTGATGCTTTGACACTTTTTAAGCAATAATTGAGCTAAAATGTCAATGGCTGTGTATACAATACAATGCCCATAAGGAATATTAAGACTTTCCTTGTATGTCTTATTGGCTGCATTAGTTTTGTAATGACATTGCCAAATATAAAGGTTTGGCAGAGGCCTGGAGAACCTTTTGTTGAACTGTTGATTTTGGAAGCCTTGGAACAACAGGTGTCCAGAAACTTTTTGCCATATAGGGTTATGTCTTATACACAGAATGATGAACAATGCATATGTTAAAATTTTTAGCAGATTTTTATGCACACATGGCGTTAGATGTAGTGGGCTCAAATGGCAATGTGTTACTGGAATGACTCAGAAATGTACAGTACACTCCTACCAACAGTATGTGCTTCCAGTTACGTCACAGGTTCTTCTCACTCCCATACGTTCATTTAACAGCATGTGTAAATGTAAGTGTTTGCGAGACAGCGGGAAACAGATCACATGCAAACCCCTTGAGTCTTGAGCCTCTGACATGGCCATTGTAAACGAAGTGGCGCTCTTGACATGTTGCTTTCTCTCAGTTACCATAGTAACGGATGAATGCTGTGTTTTTTTTTTTTCTTTTTCTTTTCTATTCTTTTCAATGCCACTTCTTAACAAACCCTTCAGTGCAGGCTTCCCTCAGCGTGAAGCACCGGCAAAAGTGTTTATTTTCATCGCCTTGAATACAGAACGGTCATTGTGCCTCTCTTCTCTCTTTTTTATGTGAAGGACCAGAAGGACCGCATCTACTCCACGGTGAAGTCCAAGTCCACATCAGCCACTGTGAACAATCTGAAGCCCAGCACGGCATACGTGTTTCAGATCCGAGCCTTCACCGCCGCCGGCTACGGCATGTTTGGCCCCAGGCTGGAGGTCACCACCAAGGAGGAGTCATCAGGTGCTGGTACGCATCAAAGACTATACTTATTTCAAATGCACATGCAAGTTACTCTGTACCTCAGGAGCTTAGACTGAGAGTAGAGCATTAACTGGAACATCAACCTTGTTACCCCAGAATGCTATGTGTTAGTCAAGACATGTTTGCTGAAGTATGCTTTGTTTTGCTTCTGAGGTTCTTGATGCTGGCACATTTTGTTGTCTATTAAAATGGACAGATGGACAAAACACTGCACAGTTAAAAAGAAAATAATAATAATCAATATTATGCAATAGTGTTGCAAAAGAGTGTTGCCAAAATGGCCTGAAAAGATTTTATTCTGAGTCATGTAGGGGGGTTTCTATGCATTGTGTAATTTACACAATGTAAAAGTACATTTGACTTCATGAGACTCAATGAATCAACTTGCAATCTTGACATGTGATATAAGCAAGGACAGGCTGTACCTGACTGACTATATAAGGTTGTACTGTTGAACGTACCTCTGACTCATGCTGTTGTGTTGGTATCATTTGCAAATAAGTATGCTTTGGAGAAGAGTTCAAGAGGGGTTGCATTGTTGGGCTCCAGGAAGTAGGATGGTCTTATTGTCATAGTCATACCAGGTGCGAGGATATTACCACAACACAGTGTTGGCGGCAGTGGATAGAAGAAGGCATGAACAAGCAACCTGAATAATCTTTGAGACTTACATGACCCCCTGAGATGGAGAAAGAATGGATTGTCCCAACAGCCATCATTGGAGACATTAAGCATTCTGTGATTTAATCAAACGAAAAGAAAATCTGTATCAGAAGTTACCAGGAACATACTTAAACTGGTTGCTGACAGCAGGCTAGTCTGCTTCCTGTTCTACTTTAGAGATTTGCAGGGAGTTGGTGTTTGAGCAGAGCCTAGCCACAACCTCTGCATAAAAAGCCTGAATACTTGTCAGATTCCCAGCCATGATGTGCTCTTTAAATACTGCTGTCCCAGTGTATAATTTAGCAAACTGGAGCTGCATATCCTGTTCCTTCAGCAGTCGTGTCAATGTTTGCAGTCTTTTAGCGACGGAAAAGCGGCCCAAACGAGAAACAATCCAACCTGAATGTGTCACTGTTTAAAATGAAGGGCACCACATTACCATAGGGGACCATTAAGCCCATTTTCAGAAACAGTAGAACCACGCACTCGGCAAGACCCTAAAATAGAGCAGAGAATGTGAAAAGGGGGCTACAATTCTCCCCCTCATCTTATGTATTCAGCTGTGGTACAACAGTATAAAAACTGAGCCTTAAGCAAGTCTGTGACAAGGCTTTTTGGATAGTCCGTAAGCTCTATGCTGGTGCCAGTTAATGCAGGTAGGCTGTATACAGAAGATTTAAATAGCTGCATGTGATCACCAGTTTTGTTGTAACCTCTTGGATGCCAAGAACAGCTCCAGACTTCCATTTCTCACCCTTGAGACTTGAGACACAGACAGTTTGGATTTTTATTATAAATTAATCAGAAGCTTAGGAATTAACAAAATGTTTTTGTGTTTGTCTGTTTATGTGCTTGTTAGCCACAATTGTGTCCAGTGAGCAGAACCCGGTCATCATCATCGCAGTGGTGGCTGTAGCCGGCACCATCATCCTGGTCTTCATGGTGTTTGGCTTCATCATCGGGAGAAGGTACGCTCTCGCGGGCCCGATTGACTCTCCGCTCCTGTGAGTCTCCTCTGCTCTGGCATGCTTTGCCTTCTCTGTCCCTCACAGGCCACCATAGCCGTGGAGTTCTCCCCTACACACTCCCCTCTGGTCCGATATCATCTGTCCATCAGCATGCCAAGTGTGTGCCGTTGTCTCATCAGTGCTCACGCGTGTTTCATCTCATTGTCCTCCTCTTTGAGTACTGTAGGGGTGTCACGATACTCATATCAACCTTTTCATGTTGAGAGAGAAATTGTCCGTTTAGTCGCCGTAAATGGCTACTCTGATTTAACCAGTTAGTTTTCCAGTTCCACATGCTGATCCATTTTATTCTGCTGTTGGTGCATTTCAATGTTGAGACAGTTTTTGCAATAATAGGGGCAACTTTATCAATACTAAAAACATAAAACAATACATTTTTCCCAATAAATGATATTTATTACAATATTATATAATCAATGCACTAATTTTTTTATATATATATATATATATATATATATATATATATATATATATATATATATATATATATATATATATATATACATATACATACATGCTAAGATTGACCCATCACCCATGATAACCAGATAACAATGTATGCAGAGAAACAGTTGTTTTTATTTTTGTTTGTTTGTTTTTTACATTACAATATAAATAACATTATTTGTACTTTGTTGGACCAAATTGGGATAAAAACTTTACTAGTAAGGATCATTTGATTTTATCCAGATATTTTCATTTAGTCCAGTATTTCATATTTATGCTGTGACATTTTGTGATAGGCCACATTATATGCATAATTAAATTACAGTCACAAATAAACATTAAAGTGTGCAATATCAGTTTGGAGTGCAGATTACAACCCTGACTAATAAACACGATATTCCTAAAAGGTAAAACCAAAGAACTAAGCTAAAAAATGTCCGGTGCTGCAACTCTTTTGTTATTTATATGTATTTGTTTTGAAGAAAAAGTCATTTGTTTGTGGAGCTTGAGCTTGTGAGGCCAGCAATTCACATTTCCATTTAGTTCTGTATTGGAAACATTTAGCCACAAAAACAAAACATGCTGTCCATTTTGTGTATCGTTACAAACCCTTTTTACCGATTTATGTGTGTGTCTGTTTATATATGCCAGTGTGCGAGCCACGACCCTGTGCTTGGTCAGCACAAACCTCCCACCATTTTCTCCACAAGCACCTTTCTCTAACTTGTCAGTCACAGCCTAGCCAGCTGTGCCAGCCCAATTTTTCATCTTGGCTTTGCCGTGTTACTGGAGCACGATGACAGCTCGGTATAAGCATGATGACATGAGCTTCCACTCAGCTTGCCTTTACCATCTCCCATCACTTATGAGCATGCTCATATTTGGCTGAATGCTATGCTATAATCTGTTATCCACTTTAAGTTCAAAGAGCTAGCTCTGTATCTCTGCTGGCTCGGTGAAATATGAGATAATCAATTTGTTATTTTTTGTTCACTTCAAGTATTGGCAGCCAAACTTTAATGTAAATAAAAATAAGGCAATAGACCTTATTTTAGTACATCATACTAATGGATACTTCTGCACATTATGTCATCATGTATACCAGTGAGCCAAAATATTATGACCACCTGCCAAAAATGCTACCCAAGCTCACTCTACAAGACCTCTGAAGGTGTCCTGTGTCCTTGTTGACTTGCTTCAGTTGCTCACACTGCTATCTTGCCATAATTTTTTCAGACAGTTTTGTCAGTGTCAGTGGACGGGGTTAGTATTGAAACTCTGACTGGTTTGCAGCAATGAGTGGTCTGATGGACTGTGTGTTGTGAGGTTTCTCTCCCATCGATATCAATGAGCCTTGGGTGCCCAACACAGGGTTGCAGTCTGTTATTTGTCTATTTTCAGACCTTTTTCTGTAGTTATCCACCACAGCTGACCAAGAACACAACACAAGACTTAGTGTTTCGCAGATGCTCTGACATAGTCAAATGGTCATAACAATCTTGTCCTTGTCTAAGCTTAGGTCCATCCCTGCCAATATATCCTGTTTCCAGTATAGTGTACATCCAATACCTTCACACGTGCCTTTGTTACAAGATATTCAGCATCCTTTGCTAAATCTGTGGCTCATAATGTTTGGTTCACTGGTGTATCAAATAAAATGCATACTGAAAATGTGGATTCTGAGGAACTGTATGTAGATTCAGACCATTTTACAGCAGTGTAATTACTGTGAACCTTCGTGTCCCATGTTCCAGTACAACTTGTTGATTTTTTTCATTTGTATGCCTGTTTCCAAATGAAGGCACTGTGGCTACAGTAAAGCAGACCAGGAAGGAGATGAGGAGCTCTACTTTCAGTGTGAGTATCTGCCATGCACACATATGCCCTCTCTCAGATCTCTTTCACCATAGGGCAGGTTTAAAGAGAGCAAATAAGGACAGATGAGTAGAGTCTTACTATTGCATTTGATGTACTCATCTTTGCCTTCAGCCAGTCGACTTTCAAGAATGATTTGTCTCTGAAATAAAAGCATTTCCTTTTGGGTCTACTTTCATGAAGTTTAGTCACCAGCTCCCTTAAAAACAGGTCAATAAGATGAGACGGAGCACTCCCCACACCCACAATACTTAAGCATCGACATTAACGTCTTCCGTATCTGTTCTCACGGTTAAGATGTAGCACTCCGGGTTGGGCTGCTAAGCCCCTGCTCCGAGGCCCTTCACCCAACGAGCTGCTTCCTCTCAACACTCTCTAATGAAGCCCCTGGAGATGGCTGTGCCGCTGGCCTCCCCAGACACGCTCTGCTAATGATCAGTGCTGTAGGCAAACTGCTGATTTGGAAACAAAGGGTCAAGGTGGCACCACTAGCTCGCTCCCACACAGCTGCATAGCCTGACAAGCACCGCTTGCTAGCGTGCTAGCATCTAGAGTTGCAACCTGAGCACCTGCCAAGCAGAAGCTTTGCTGCAAAATAGAGGCAAGACCCACTCAGCTATTAAAAGGCCTTCATTTGGTAAATGATGAGGTGCTTGCAGGAGTAGACATAGCACCAAAAGGCTTGCATGTTTTGTGCGTGCCCAATTTGTCCAGATGAGTTGCACCAGGTGTACAGCGATAAGATGTGTCCTATCAGATATGCTGACAGCTTGGATGGACGAAGCAATTACAGGAGACATGAGGACGAGAAACAAAGACCATTGTCTTTCCTGGGATAGTCACTGAATCCCTCTCATGAAACAAACACTGGAATACATCTAAAAAAGAATTAACATTTTATGGAGTGCAGGAATTCCATTTACTACCTTTGGGATGAGTTGCTGATCACCCTACTTCCCTTACCTAGTACCCACTAATACTTGAATGCAAATCCTCCCAAAAGTGTTCCAGAAGAAACTCCTTTTAACTAATGCATGAGCAACAGTCTACAAATATTTGGATGTAGAGTGTATATGAATTTGCCAAGATGTAGACCTTCCACTCCTATAAAGGTTTTTCAGGGCTCTGATTGGTTAATCGGTCTAACGGAGTAGCACTATGATCTGAGGATTGCAGGTTCAAATTCCAGGATATGCTGCTTGTCATCTGCAGCAAAATTGGGTGTGTTAGCCGCCCTGCAATGGTAGCAGTTTGAAATGAGGCAGTAGCGGGTTTCACATGTGTTGGAGGAGGCATCTGCTTGCCGTCACTCTCCTAGTGTTGGGAGCACTGTCCCAACAACTCACAGAACCCTTTGAATTTGTAATACTTTCTTAATAATAACTTTTCTCTCCTTTATATATTGAATTCCTAGTTTTTCACTCTGATTTGCTCAGTGTTTCTGTAAATGGCTCTGCATTTCAGAGAAGCCATATTATAAACAAATGATTGCAGCCAGCTGCCTCAACCTCTCAGTCATTACAAGGAGACCTAACATGACTGAGGAGGAGCTGAGGGGGGATATTACACCACTCTGTGTTTGTAAGCATCACGCCCGCAGCAAATTAGTAATTTAATTACTCGTTAGCAACAGTCCGTTTTAGTCATTTTTAGCACAGCATGACGCGGCCTGGTAGTGTTTGCATCTCATTAAGTGGGCCGGCGTATTGAAGCTGACAGGTAAGGCTGTAATTAGCAAATGTGAGAGGGAAGTCTATTGGAGATGTTAATTGGCCAGAGAGTAATATAAAATAAAAGTTGTGTTAGGATTGATTACTGGGGTCAAAAATATTGCAAAATGCAGATGTGAAATGTTAATGCTATAGAGCAGCCACTGGGATAGACATTCAACAGGACTGTACTTGGTCAGTATTGATGCTTTTAAAAACACTCCATTTGTGTGGTGTTCATCGGCATTCTGGCGTTCATTCAGGATTTGCGCAGCTTACATTGGCTTCCAGATGACAGACATGTGAGAAGCATGATATCAGTTGGAAATGGCTGGCAGTGTTTGTGTTAACTCATGAAATCCTGATTATTCCTCTCCAGTGGATTGTACTGTAGGCTCTCCAGTGTCTTAATCTGAGCTGAAGGGCTCACAGCATACCAACAGCAAATCGGATTTATGAAAAGCCATTAGCCAATGAGCAACAGCTCTACCTGCGTCTGTCCCTCACCAACCTGCCCTGTAGCTCCTTTTCTGGTGAAGGTTAACTGGAAAATTGAATAACATTTTAATTCCTATTTAAGAAAAACAAAGAAGTATATGAGAAAGACTCCTTGCCACTGGCTTTGTCCACGAGAGCCATTCAGCAACCACCCACCATCCCCCACTGGAAACTAGGCTGCCCTTACTTATCATGCTTGTCCATCACAGTTCATGCATGCATGTGCCTGGCATGCATATTTAATCGTAACAGTAATCCTCTTACCTTTCTACAGTTAAATTTCCAGGCACCAAAACATACATCGACCCTGAGACCTATGAGGATCCCAACAGGGCCGTGCACCAGTTTGCCAAGGAGCTGGACGCATCCTGCATCAAGATCGAGCGGGTTATTGGTGCAGGTGAGTTCTCCTCCACCCCGCAGACGCTCCCTTCCCTCGCTCATTCATCACAATGACAGCCAAATATTTACGCCATCAACAGCGCCCCAGCACATCTCTCCTGTCTGGTTATTAATAGCCATATTGTGAAAAAAGCGGATTGAAGTGTGTGTGTGTTGGGGGGGGGGGGGGTGTGAAATCACATAGTAATTAATACATCTTCTCTTCAGGCTACAATGTGCAAAGATGCATCACTGTTGATGAATTGCCACTGCATTGCTTCTTAGATATTGTCATGTAAGGGTGTTAGCGTACACAGAACATGGCGTATCCAATTATGTCTGCCGGTCATATTCCCTTGTGTGTTGGCGTGGCACCATGTAATAGTGAGATCCTGTCACCCACAAGAATGATACATTGTGTGGTCAAGATCCGCATAAGGGTGTTAAACAGGGGGGTGCTGCAGGGTTTAACTCAGCCTGTGTGGTGGTGGGGTTACTGTTGTGATAGGTGAATTTGGAGAGGTCTGCAGTGGCCGGCTGAAGTTACCTGGAAAAAGGGACGTGCCTGTGGCCATCAAGACTCTGAAAGTGGGCTACACAGAAAAGCAAAGGCGGGATTTCCTGTGCGAGGCCAGCATTATGGGACAGTTTGACCACCCCAATGTGGTTCATCTAGAGGGAGTGGTCACTAGAGGTAAGTTTACCAGCAAGGAACCCTTCTATGATCTTTATGGTCATACATTAAAACTCCAAGAGTAGTTTTCACATTCATACAATACACTCTGGAGAAGCTGCACATACTGTAAGACTAAGTTCACCTGCCCAATCACGAGCAGGGTAAAAGGGTATAAAGCCCAGATAAGGAATGGGCCAGTGTGGCTGCAGGTTTTCAATTTGAAGGTATTTCAATTATACAGAAGCAACTGGCCAGTTGATTAAGTATGTGCAATTGCGTTTCACGTACAGTTATTTAAAATGAAAAGAGCAGCCACACCACAATCTGCTGCATATTAGTTCTGAGACCCCTGCTGTAGTGTAAAGGAGCTCCATCAAATAATATTTAGATGATGTTGAGGAGATTTCTTGAATGAATTCTTATAATCCAGTATCAGAACCTCATGTCACTAATACTCTTGTGGCTGAATGCAGTCTTATCCTCACAGCGGTGTTCCACAATTAATCGGAAGGCTTCCATCTTCAGTTCCTACTCTTTAATGCCTTTTTTTGGAAGAAACATTGCATGAACTGATGTCCACACTATTTGGCCAAGTAGTGACCTGTGAATTATTGAACTCTTTACAGTTTTAGGGGTTAAACTACTGACTACTACACTATTTATAAAATGCCTACTTGATTACCCATTAAAATTATTATTCAAACCATGCCTACCTGATTACCCATATATTGCAACAGCTTTGTAGTCTGACTATAAATGTTTCTGTTTTAAATAAAATGAACGTGACTAGATGTGTTAAAAAGGAACATTGTACTCCTTAAATAAATAGAAAGAATACACTCTGCACTCTTAATGTATGTGCCTTTTAGAGCCCCGATTGAGTTATTGTCTCTCATTACAGCTTCACGCGGTAAGTGGATGGAGTTTATCTTCACCACTCTGCGCCTAATGGAGTTTGTTCTTCTCTTTGTCAGGAAAACCAGTCATGATCGTAATTGAATACATGGAGAACGGCTCGTTAGACGCCTTTCTCAGGGTGAGTATAATCATCCCCCTCACAGTTTGAGCTGGAAATTCAACACACTGTCTTAAATTGGCTTCATGCACACCACCAGATCCGAAGCTTAAAGGTTTCCATTCTAGCAGACCAGCAGTCTCCATCCACAGCTGGGAATGAAACACCCGCTGAACTGAGTGCTCTGCATGTGCGTGTGAATTCTGTGCATTTCGTTTAATGTAAAAGTTAAAAAAAAAAATGTATATTGGAAATAGAAGTAAATTATCAAAGTCAAAAGTACTACAAGCTTAAGAGCCACCAAAACAGAGACATTTTGTTTAGTTTTGCTCCCAACAGTGTTTAGCTCATTCACAAGTAGAGTCCCACCAGTTCCACAGTTCCAGTCTGTGAAAATGTGAACACCCCATTAACACCTTGATCTTAACATAAAACTGAAGAAATGTCTTGTGCAAAAAGTAATGAATATAAATACAGTTTTCTTATGAGGACAACCTAACTGGTATTTCCTCCTTTGATGTTTCCTATACCCATCTATGGCTGTCAGCTCTGTGATATATCAGCATCAGTGTTTGTTCAGACCGTCTAACCTTTGATATAATAAAGATTTCATAGTGGTGTCTATGATGAAGAGCTCTCCAAACCATGACACTTCCATCTTCATGCTTCACAGTTGGTATGAGGGTCTTGTGCTCAAATGTTGTGTTTGGATTCATTTGTCCAAAGCACATTGTTCCAGAAGTCCTAGGGATTGTCTAGCTTTTCTCTGGTGAACTTCAGTCTTTTTTTCTTTAACTTGAACTAGACTTAGTTTGTTTGCACTTTATCATCAACATTTCTTTCATTGTCATTATGACCTTATTTTGACCACCTTTTTATCTTCATCCACCATCCATTTTATTAGCTACACTGACATTACAGGAGCACTTTGTAGTTCTACCATTTTTAGACTGTAGTCCATTTTTTTCTCTGTATACTTTGTTAGTTTGTCTTGTGTTGGTATGAGTGATCAGACAGCAGTGCGGCTGGAGTGTTTAAACACTGTGTCCACTCACTGTCCCACCACCCAAATGACCCACCACCTAAACAATACATGAAAGGCTAGCAAAGTATGCAGAGAAACGTATAGATTGCAGTCTGCAATTTTAGAATTAGACAGTTTTTGTGTATTGTCATTGGAGCCGATAAAATGGACAGTGAGAGTAGAAACAATGATGAGGTCATAATGTTATGGTTGATTTGTGTATTTTCACTGTCATGCATAAATATCCAAAAGGGTACCTTTACAGGAGAAGAAAGGGTATATAAATATTTATACAAGGACGTTATATTAAACACTTGGTATTAGTCAGCTCCAGAAAGTACAAGATTCAGAAGTCAATAAGTGTCACCACATATTCAGAAAGGTTTATCACAGAGTTCATGATCTGATCTTGTTCACTTTACTGTTCTGCTGGTGGCCTTCAGCCAAGTCTGCGTAACAGTCTAGAGCTAGAGCTACACACTCAAGCACTCTCTCTGAATGACCCATTACAGACTGACAGAACTCACTTGTTAAAGGGTTAATGCTAAAGGGTCAATGAATACTAAGGAATAAAAATTGAAATTGAAATTGAAATTGAAATTGAAATTGCCTGTTGTATTATATGAAGCAGACCTGTAGACTAAAATATGTTGTTTTTTGTCTAGAAGCATGATGGTCAGTTCACAGTGATCCAGCTGGTGGGAATGCTCCGAGGCATTGCAGCTGGGATGCGCTACCTCTCAGACATGGGCTATGTGCACCGTGACCTGGCGGCGAGAAACATTCTCGTCAACAGCAACCTTGTATGTAAAGTGTCTGATTTCGGCCTGTCCAGAGTGATTGACGACGATCCTGAGGCTGTCTACACCACAACGGTGAGTCAATTAAAGCTCGGCTCATCCTCAGCCTGCCTGCCTCCCAACTCTGCACACATATGCCATAGGAATACTCAAATGCTCTGATAGAGCTGCTGCATGGGAATGCATTGCAGATACACGTGCAGCTCTCAGCGCGTGCTGCACCATCAAGCTTCCCCCTTAACTGCAGCACTATCTTGCAATCTGCTGGTGTGATTGTGTGCTAAGTCGTGACTCTTCTCTGGTTGATGTTTTAGGGGAAGATGCAGGATGTAATGAATTTGATGTTTCCAGCCACTGACCTGCATTTTACTGAACAGGGCGGAAAGATCCCAGTTCGGTGGACAGCCACGGAAGCCATCCAGTACCGTAAATTCACATCGGCAAGTGATGTGTGGAGTTACGGCATTGTCATGTGGGAGGTCATGTCCTATGGGGAACGGCCATACTGGGACATGTCCAATCAAGATGTGAGTCACTGTCTCTATGGCTGTACATGCAAATCAAATGTTACATTCAGAGTTTATTGTGCAGTAAAGAATTTGAAGAGGGAACCTTGCATTGCAGAATCACCTCGTAATCATTCAGTCTTACATCCCATGCTCACACTATGTGTTCATTTATCTCCATTCTGGATGAGAATAATGGTTTATTCTGAAGCAGTAGAATTTCAGAGTCCTGTTTCTGTACACATTATCTGGGTTATTGTGTATTTTGAGAGCAAATTCACCTTTCTACACAAAAAAACATCTTATGGCATATCAATCATTAGGTCTTCAGTGCTCATGCTATGAGTGATTTATCTCTATTTACAAAACCAGCACACTTAATCAGCAAGCCTCGAGCTGCGCTCTCTCCACCCCTCATGCTGTTCCAGCAGAAAAAGGCGGTGGGTTCAAATGTCTGCGACGCCTCCTATGCATCTGTCCTCTTTCTCTCTTAAGCACATTGGAGCCAATTGGAGGAGTATCTCTCATGAACGTGCTCTTCTCAGCCACACTGCTTGTTATCAGTCACCTCCCACACCCTGCTTTGTTTGTCTCTCTTGCCAGCAGGCGCTACATAGTGGCCAACGCTGATTGTCCTCCGGCAGTATGGACTAACAGAAAACAGATCTTTAGAAGATCTTTAGAGTGTTTTGCATTTAGAGAGCCTTTTTGGATCATTGGTATACACAAGAAAGACCTCATTAATGAGATATGATTTATCCTATAAATGTACTGTTAGTGATGCTCTGTAATTTTGGCAATATATCTACTTAGCCATGCAAAATTCCAAACCATATCTGGTGTCCCCAGATCGGCCTTCCACCCCCAATTTTGCTATTTTCTCACAGAAATCGGTTTATTGGCATTCTTCATCATTCCCATTACAGTGGAGTTTTCCACCACATTGAAATTCCACCACCGTAGTGGTTAATGATATGTATGAAGGAAAAGTGGTTTTAAGCCATTGCTGTTTGCAGGCACTTGTCTCATGTATGCTGCTCTGTTAGGCACACTCTTTGTCAAAATTACACAAGCTTGAACATCCTCAGAGAAGGTAAACACCCCTTATCAGAAAGACTAATGATGACTTATAATTCCCCACTTTCCTAGCAGCACGGGCCACCCTCTGTGGGATAGCAGATGCTGGCAAACCCCAATGCAAATTACTTTAAACGTGAACACTGGGCATTTAAAAAAAAACAAAAAGCCAGCCTATGCCGCATGCTTGATTTTGGCAGACATCAATGTCAGCGATTTCTGTACCCTGTCAGGACAGAGGCAGATTCCTCCTCTAGGGTGCGGAATGCCAGAGATTGTACATTTACATTTCTGCAACAGTTTGGTTGTTTTGACACTTCTCTCTCTGTAGCTCTGAAGTTTTGCTTGAAAAGACACGACAAGAATAGCAGATGAATGCCCAAAGAAAGTAAACAGAGACACAGCCGCTGTTCTGTGAGTGAAAAGTAAAGAACAAACACCTCTGGACCTTCCTCTTTCCCACTTCTGTTGACTCATACTTAACTGGTTCACTGAGGTCAGGGCCAACTTGCCAAGGGGGAAATACAGAATGATTTTAATTCTTCATTGTCCACTTGCACCAATAATCCAGGGTGTGCAAATTCATACAGATGCTGTTCAGACTTTCAGTCAATGCACCTTTGCACTTGCCCACAGATTACACTGTTTGTCTGCTTGGTTATTTTAGTAACGCAGCCAGTTGGTGGGCAGTCCCTGACTTAGTACATAGTCATCAGGGAGGTCTAGAGTCTTTAGTCAATTATTTTTATCCTGCAGTCAGGCAGTGAGAGCAGTTTGCCTTTCTCAACTCTTTAAAGGTTTCTGAAACTAAAAATAAACCACAGAAGGTTCATCTGACAAAGATTTAGGTTAGACAGAGTGCTAAAGTCAACAACCTGATCATTATCCATGCTGCGTTCTGCATGCTGCCCATCTACTTAAAAAATCATGCTATTCCTTTCCTCCATTCCAGAACAATCCTACAGCCTCTTCCTTTCCACATTTCCACCCACCTTTAGGTGCTTAAATTACAACAGTCTGGGAATAGGGGGTCTGTATTTCCTTCAGTTCCTGAAGCTCGAGGTGAACCACTAAAGAGATAGCTGTCAAAGCCTGTGTTTGTAGAGCTCTGAGTTAAAGATCCGACTGCTGGGTGAAGTGGACAGACAGAAGCAGAGACAGATTGAGGTGCTGTCTTGGTCTAAACTTCATCCGTGTAGGTTATGGAAGCTAATCATCTACTTTTTTTTAACTCCATTTGATGCTTCTTTGTCTTCTCTCCTGTAATTGTACAAATTATTCTAATTCTTCCTACCCTTGTGAACTATACCTTCTCTCTGGCTCTCAATACTGGTAGAGGTAGAATTAGGACCAAAGTTATCCTTAGGGACACTGTGAGGGTAATTTTTTGTTTGGGTTTGAAGTTAAGGGCAGGGTGAGGTGTCTGGAAACATAGACAGCAACTCATCTGATGTTTGTTCTGAAATCAAGAGAATTATAGGGAGTTTACCCTACCTTTGTTGCCACACCAGCCTTTACTCAACTGGGAATGCTTTACCAGATGTTGAAACATTTCTGTTGGGATTTTGATTGTATTAAGCTGCAAGAGCATTAGTCAGGTCAGGTGCTAATGTTGGATGAATAGTTACGGCACTCGTTACTCATTTGTACTCATCACAAAGGTATTGGTTGGAGCTTCCACTGCTCCTTTTTCACTGGCAATGCTACTTTGATCTTATTGCTCATGTGCATCTCTTCCGGAGCATCCTGTTCTATTGGCAAATTTACTCATTTGATTTCTCAAATGATGTCTGCTTACATTTAACCATACAGCATACCTTGGATGTTAGGTAGCTAGGCAGTGACATCTAATGCAATTTGAACTGTCACAACATGTTAAATTAGTTAGAATAGAGTACTTCACCTGAAAAATGTTAATAAATTAAGGAGTAAGGAGGCTATGGATTGGTAGTGACCCAGTATATAGGTTGAGGATTCTGAATATAGAAATAATGTTTCCAAATATATGTAATGGCAAAAGTAAATTTTTGGGAAATAAGAATGTCTCACATTATTCACAGGTCATCAAGGCCATAGAAGAGGGTTACCGTCTTCCCGCTCCGATGGATTGCCCTCCTGGCCTCCACCAACTCATGTTGGACTGCTGGCAGAAGGATAGAGCCGACCGGCCCAAATTCGACCAGATAGTCGGCATTCTGGACAAAATGATTCGCAATCCCAACACCCTAAAAACTCCCGTGGGAACAACCACAAGGTACTTCTTAGTAAACCCAGCCTGTTCCATCAAAAACGTTCCTGTAGCGATACAAAGTCTTTACTCCACATTCTGTTTGTCCACAGCTTAAATGAAAATAAATGATGGGTTATTTATTTTCCTTCATTTTCCTTTCTTCCATTACTTTTGTTGTGTTGTTGTGTTTCATTTTCCTTGTAACAAGATTAGCAAACAATTGTGTGCCAATGTGTCTGCTGAGGTTTTCAGATGAAAGATAAATCCCAGGGAATCAATACAGCAAAGCTGCTTCCATGGCTTTATGGTCAATAGCAGGGCCTTTAAATCAATCGCCGTAATGAGAGCCTGGGACTTTTAAGTTCTGCGGGGGCACCAACACCCACTGTGGCATTTATCAGATGAAACCCATTTATGGGGAGATCGCGGCCAGAGCCCATGTGAGATGGAGGACATAACCCGAGAAACAGTAGGGAAAAGGAGCTTAGTCCATTTTGCCATCTCTTTTACTGGGAGGGCTATAGCTCGATTTACCTTTGGGAAGGAAAATAAATTGTTTTCTTATGCCACAAAAATGAAAAGATGATAGAAGTGACCACTATAGCATTTATATTTCAATTTTCTGTTATTAGACATAGTAGGTCACAGTAGAAGTTGCCCTTTTATGTTGGCCATCTAGCCCCTACCTAATTGCCTTGAACTATGAGGAAGTGAAATCAGATCAGTGTTAAAAAGCAATCCCTTCCATAGCCTAAGTATTAGAGTATTGTGGCTCAGCCGTTTTGGGTGATCATATTAGTCTCCTGTCATTTTCAGACCCATTAGCCCACTGCTGGACCAGAGCACACCAGACTTTACCTCGTTCTGCTCGGTCAGCGAGTGGTTGGAAGCCATTAAGATGGAGAGATACAAAGACAACTTCACAGCAGCCGGCTACAGCTCGCTTGAATCAGTCGCTAGGATGACTATCGAGTAAGAACCACATTTTTGTTATCTGTTTTTTTTTCCACACATGGTTAACCTTTAGAAACATAGCCATCATTGTGTTTTATACAGTAGTGGTCTTGCAAAAATTGGCGCTATCAACTCTACTCTGCTTTTTTACTTTTCCATTAGGGAACTTGGTACCTGGTACCAAGTAAGCTGAGTAGGGGTGTGTAAACCTTGCAGAGTGCTGATTGGCCAGAAAGAATTGTCACTCTACACCACACAATGCTGACATCAGGACAAACTAGCCATTTGTAAAATCTCCAAGCTACAGTAGCAATCACATTTATAAAAACTCGGACTCCCAGTGGCAGCTCGTAAATTATGTGGTGATCTTTTGAAATGGTATTCAAACCTGTTTTCCCACGTCACCAGCTGCATTTTAGGGGTTGGGGGCTATGGTATTGGAAAATGAACTAGGTACCAGCTACCAAATAGCAAGTAAAATAGAGTAGCTTGGGTATCATGCAGTGGAAAATGCCAATAGTAATTAATTACATTATTTAAATGTACAAATATATCTCCACTTATTACTCAATGCAGTTTTTAAGATGACTTATGTAGGTTTATATCAGTTGTCATGAACAGCTTATGTAGGAATCTTGAGAATTGAGCCCCTTAGTAAATTAAACTGAAGACCATGCTGTTATAACCAGCCATGGTACCAGTGTCTAATGGCTAAACGAAATGCATGGAAATTTCTTTGAACACAATTCTGCATCTTTGAAAGTGAATTATTTCACTGCTGCTTGCATATCCTCATGCATCAAGGGGCTGAACGTGAATCTGTTCTAGTCCATGTCCAGGCATGTCATGTTGTTGTAGAATGTAGCTTTCCTGTCTTGTCTCTTCTCCATTAGCAAAATAATGCATGAGTCTATAAATCTTCGATGCTCAGCGATGCCACTGTGTGATTTATGAGCGTGTGTTTCTTTTGGCAGGGATGTGATGAGTTTGGGGATTTCTTTAGTCGGCCATCAGAAGAAAGTCATGAGCAGTATACAGACTATGAGAGCTCAGATGATTCACCTGCACGGGACGGGTGTCCAGGTGTGACGGACAATGACAAGAGCACCCCCCTCCTCCCGACAAGGTGAGGGTGGGACATCTGGAAAAAACAACCTAAATAAACTGCACCGGTTCGTGGTGCCACCGAGGATAATCATGACAACCCAGTGGAAACAAATTAAGAACATGAAGCCTCTCTCTCATACAGTTGACTTTTCCAGAACCAATGGAAAAAGGACCATTGCTTTGGTTCTATGGCTGATTTTTTTTTCGTTCTTTGCCACCTCGTTAGCGAGGACGCTGGACAAAGGAAACAGCAAAGGAAAGAGGGAGAGAGTACTACTACCTGGACACGTCAATGCTCCGAAAGATCTTGTAATGTGTCAGTGGAGGGGCGGAGCATTTTCTAGCTCTTTATTTTTCCCTTTATCTTTAGGACTGGTTGATTTGCTTTTCGTTAGTATGGATGTTTTTTACAAAAGTGGACAAAGTGCACAAAAGCAGCAAATTTAGTGAGTTTTTCTTTTGTAATAGCCATGTTGCAGCAGCTGTGGTTGGCTAAATTAGTTTTCTGCTTCACATTTGATGGCTTGCCTTTTGGATTTCAGTGTGGCATTGACAACAGGGTAAAAAAAAAAAAAAAGAATAAAATAAATAAACAAATAAACATCCCCTCTGTAGGCAGAGAGGCAGAAGCAGTGACTGAATGTTGACTGAGGCTTGGCTTCTCAGGCCAGTTGCTATTTGTGTACCAAGACTCTTTGAGTGCTGGAGCTGAAGCGAGAGCTCCTGTTCAGGAACAATTTGTTGTATTCTCCGGGTGTGTTTTCGAAACTCTGCCGAATGTGAAGATGGTTTCACATTTTCTGGTGCACCTCAGCAAGTTTTGTTCAAACGATGAAATGATTACAAAGACAATTGACTGAGAACCAATCCAGATGGACTCTTTTCTCTTTTTCATGTGAAAACAAAAAAACAGCCACTATACTTTTCTTCTTTTTTCCATTGCTGATGTGATATCTGCAATATTTTTCCATTTTCTTGCTCTTTTTTTTCTTTGTTATTTTATTAGGTGTCTCCATATAGATAGCACTATTGAATACTGTGTTTAACATAAAGGCGGTTAAATCTAAAGTTAATTGTCAGGTTTTTGTTTGTGTTTTTTTGCAAATAGTACAGAATAGTTCATATTTGAGTCAACTGCAATTCCCAGGCAGTCACTTCTTGATCCCATGTTGTTATTTCAGCCGAGGAGTGATATTACTTTACAAGTGTAGAGGCAGATATACATTTCAGATGAATGGCTTTCGGTGTTTATGGGGATTCCTTTCGCAGAGCAGACTGCACATCTCCCACAAAATAAGCAGGACTTGGTAAGTGAAGCTGAAGATGTAGACGAGAAGAGTTCCATTGATTATCAGAGCAATAATAATCCAGATGGTACTGATGTTAAGGTGCTATTGTAGATTTTTACCTTTTTGGCACATCATGGTTAATCACAGTTTGTTGATCTTTAGAAAGGGAAAAGGTTTACCGGAGTGTGTTTGTTCCCCAAATGCAGAGGGAAAATGAAAAAAGGAAAAAAAAAATCACACTCAGAACAGAACAGAATGTGTTTTTTTCTGTCACTGTTGTTGTTGTTGTCCTTGTTCTGCTCTTCTTCTTCTTTGAGCCAAACACTCCAAGGAGGGAATCTGCTGTTTCAGATGTGGTTAAAGCCAATTTCTCAGTGCCATGATACTCTATAGTCTGGGTTTGACTTTTCCCCAGCATTGTGTATGTCTTTAAATCAACAGATCACCAATTTCCCCTTTTTCATTTAAAGAGAGAAAGAGAGAGGGGGAAAAAAACATTGGTATTTCTAGTGGATCATGCGGTTACTTTAAAATTACAGAGGAAGAATAATCACTGGTTTATGCAGTACTGCAGAGGAAATGCAACACACAATAAACCTGAGAAATGTTAAGGAATGTTGATATTTTTATTAGCTGGGGGTTCGGCATGACCCAGTTTAGCCCTTAAACTACAGCTCCTCTTGGTAGTTACCCATGCTCTACAAGTGTATTCTTTCAAATCAACTGTTGCTAGAAGTGTTGGACAATATATCGCCTCTCTGATAAATTGCCAGGCTGTAATGTTTTACAGAATGTTGCCAAAATTCCATTTAAATTGATGTAATTAGGTTGGAGTGTCTTTTTTCTGGACTATGGAAAAGGCTAAATTTAAGCTTACCATGATTACACACAAAACGTCTGATCTATCCTAGCAATGTGATTATTTGAAATTAACAAAGCACCATTTTGTTGTTTACCAAAACTCTAAATTCACGAGAGATTGCATGTAGACACAGCAAATCAGTGGGTGGGTAGGTATCTACACCCACATATTTCTATATTCACAGAAAATGCTTGATTAGATCATGAAAGGGGGTGAAATAAATCTATTCTGATCATGTACAATGATTTGTTACATTGTTGGGATAGCAGAGTGTTTTGTTTATTTATTAATTTGTTTAAGAATATCAGATAACCCTCTGTATCAGTCAAGCAAAATTTCAAGATTGGAAAAAGTGGTATCATTTCACGTCTTGTCAAATGGAATTTTGCCAAGCTCACCTGGGATTTGTGGGCAGATCATGGATAGGTCAGATCCTCACTTCTATTATGTTATGTAACCTACCATTACTACAGTAGATCATTTACAGTAGTTACTGGGAAGATAATAATAATGTTATAATAAACCTAAAGTTTGAGGAGTTGAACTATGAATTAGAAACACTTGCACCATTGATTATATGGACAAAGTCGTGAGGGCACAACCTACCTTTTTGTGGTGGCACTTTTGAAAAGCCATTATTATAATGTTGCCCTCCTATCTCCATTGTCATCTCATGTAAAACCCTGCCCCAGAATGTGTGTGTGTGTGTGTGTGTGTGTGTGTGTGTGTGTGTGTGTGTGTGTGTGTGTGTGTGTGTGTGTGTGTGTGCGTGCGTGCGTGCGTGTGTGTGAGTGTGTGTGTGTTTGTTTGCACTGCACTCTACGATCAGATGATACCCCAGTTAGAGGCCTATCACCGATCTCTCCATTGCGCTAGCCTCAGCACTGGGTCCTCGCCAGCCCTTTGAATTGAATGTGATCAGAAAGACTCGTAGGTCAGCACAAAACTGTACAAAAAAAAGTCAGCAGCAGCCTGTCACGCTCCCTGTGCTCCGATCTCGCTCAGCGGGGCCCCCTCCGGGCCCTCACCGGCTCTTACCTTTGTCTTATGGATCCTGGGGCCCCTGTAGAGACAGGCGTTTTAAGCCAATTTGAGATTAATGCCTGGGTTCAATCGATCTCCATTTGAGGCCATCACAACGGTTCAATGACAAATGTGTCAGAGTGTCTTTTCTTTCCCTCCTTTTTTATTCCGAAGACTCTTACAGCTCAGAGGTAGGAGAAAAAAAATCGAATGGCCCATATTGTGAACTCACTTGGATCCAGGCAGGCGTGTTGTTTTAAAGACTTGATGTAATGAGAAAGATGAAGTAACCTGGATGCCCCCTGTGAGAAAACAGAACAAACAGAAAAAATCTGGACGATTCCAAAGACATCAGCACTGTTGATTGTGTCCGAGAGATCATAAACGGTTCGAGGGAAACTTTGTATATGATCTAATTGTAAAACTTGTACATTTAATTTATATTGTTGTTTCTTTTTTTACACATATTTCCTCTGTAGTGAGCTCTGAATTCATTGAAAATGCACTATATTTTTCTATCTCACTTGCAAGAATGCTTAGTCACCCAGACTATTTCAGTTGTACATAATTTCTCATTTAGGACCAAAGACAGCTGATAGGCTTCCATTTTAGATTTTTTTTTTCTTTTTAGTTCTATTGTTTTGCCTCTTAGGTTTAAATGTACAGTAAATAAATGGTTGATTTATTATTTATTTTTCTGTGATGATAGTATGGAGAGTATTCATTGGTCAAAAAGTATTTTCCCCAGCTGCAGAACTGTAGAATCATTGACTAGACCTAGTTCTTGTTTTTTTTTTTGTTTGTTTTTTGTTTTTTTTTGCTTTGTAATCTTTTGACCTTTGTAATAGACTGTACATATATTTTTGGAAAATATAATACAATCTCTATAGAATGTGTGTGCTGTGGTGCTTTTTTGCAATTCTCAGAAACCATTTAATTATTTAAATACAGAAACACTCTAGCAGTATGTAATTTGATTATGAAGTGGTGTTACTTCAGGGGACTGCTCAGGAACACTCACACACTTTTGAGTTGTGAGGCTATAGGTTGGTAAGTCAAAAATGTACATAGAATATGTTAGCCTTCACCTGCATTAAATTGTCCTGCCATTACAGTAGGACATTACAAATATTTAGCAAATTTAGGCTGGAATCAAGATGACAGCCATGAAATTCCGTCATACATTGATCCAGAAACATTAATATTAGCTAGCTAGATGAGTAAACAATAGCATGTCACCATCTTAAACTAAGTGACAATCCTGGAGTCAAGCAGAAAGTGGACTGCATGACATTTTACAGTCCAACCTGTGTTGGCTTCATCTTTTCACTATAGGAATTAGCTACTGTCCTTGAAAGTCTCTTGTTGTCTTAAAGTTAAGATTGTCTCTAATGATTGTGCTACGGCACTCTGTAAACAGCTAATTGTTACTGCTCGAAAGTAGTAGCTAATTTCATGTGTCAGATCATAGAGTCTCCTTAAACAGAGCACATTTAAGAGGCTCCTCAGCAGGTGATTTGCTGAGCAGGGTTAAATGGCTTTGCATAAAGCATTATTCTTAGCATTATGATATTCCAGGCTATAAAGTTTGATTTAATGGGTTACCAAATCTTTCTGAGGCACACAAGACTGTTTTTCAGAGCACACAATACACAAGGTGATTGCTTTGTTTCACAAGCACAAAATGAAGAAAAAGGATGTCATTTAATCTGATTATAGATCAACCTTCACATTGGTTACCACAAGCCTGCTGCTTAACCTTCACATCTGCATCAACTGTCAGTGACCAATTGATTAGCTTACTTCATGGGATGCATACTGCACTGTTCTTAACCAATTACACTAAAGGACAGTTTGTGAGGATATTTATTGCTGTCTATATTGTTTCAATGGAAGAAAATTCAATCTATATTCCCTTTAAATCACCGTGACATCTTTTAGTTTTTCTGTTTAGCAACTGAAAATATAATGTTAAATCAGGGAATCAATATTAAAAGATTACTTTTCAGTTATTGATAATGTGATTAGTTAAACATCAAATATGTTTAATTGCTATTGATCCAATCACTTCATAGTCTAAACCACTGAGTTCCATCCTCCTGCTTGCTCTGTCTGCATCAGTATTCAAGGTCATGGTGGTCTATGTGAAGAACTGGTGATAATTTTAACTGGTAGTCTAATGTTGATGCAGTTCAGTGTTGTCGCTGAAATTTCATCTTTCAAACATTTGAGCTGGGGAATTTGAGGTGAGGTGGTTGGTGACCACCCAACATCCTGACTTCCCATTTGCTCTTATGCAATCAAATCCTCACAATAATGCTCCAGAATCTAGTAGAAAGCTTTCCTTGGACAGTAATAACAAAATCAGGAAAAACTCTTTTAATACCTTTTTAATTTTAAGTGAAGAAACAATGAACGAGCAGGTGTCCAAAACTTAACTTTTGTCTATATCGTGTATTTCACAAGTTCAATTCTTTACAGATTTTTGATAGGATTTCAGTACATAGTGAGAGAGAGAGAGAGAGAGAGAGAGAGAGAGAGAGAGAGAGAGAGAGAGAGAGAGAGAGAATATAATCTTAAAGTTTTGAATCACAGTGTTGAAAGTTTTAGTTTATCAAATTTACAAAGCTGAAGTAGTTCTCTTAGGAGAAAAGTTTTATAAAAAATAATGAGAAAGATGATATGCAACTTCCACATTTGAGGCATTTTTATCCAAAAAAAAATCAACGGATTATGGAGAGAGGGACACCAATCTTCTCTGAGCTGTTATGTTATGACTGAAATTCACACTGGAGAAAGTAGATGGAATAAAAAAGATGAGGACCACTCATAATTCTGTAGCATACCTAAACTCATAGGTTTGATGTGGTTGTAAACGTGGATACAACTGTGTGTGTTCTAACCACAC
The DNA here is from genome assembly GCA_034509495.1 of Acestrorhynchus altus. Classification (NCBI taxonomy): domain Eukaryota; kingdom Metazoa; phylum Chordata; class Actinopteri; order Characiformes; family Acestrorhynchidae; genus Acestrorhynchus; species Acestrorhynchus altus. Next base: position 12,609,820 of record CM067511.1, on the reverse strand, counting down.
ATTGACCCAAACACACACAAGGAGGTTGTTGAAGTGATAATAGGATGGAATGGTGGCTAGATTAAGCTTTTGGAATTTGCGATTTCTACAGATCGGATATAATTGTATTGTGCACTTTGGTAAAAATCACAAAATGGAGATCCCAGAGGCCACAGGTCTTAACCAGGAGATTTGAACAAGGGGAAAGGGAAAGCTTAGGAAAAAGAAGAAGAAGAAGAAGAAGAAGAAGAAGATGTAGTTGTTGAACAAGAATGAACTTCTGGATCTGACACTCTAGATAGTTCCCCTCCAAACCTAATATAGCACCAAAGGAGAGGCACCTCAATATTAGAAGCAAGCGTGTTTGATCTGAACTCTCCAAGGTAATGGCAATGTAGGACCAGGTTGGAGAAGAAGGGAAAAAAAGATTATGAAGGAAATCCTAATAAGATGAAGTGAAGAGCCAAAGTATCAGCAAAGTAGAAGGAAAAAAAAGAATGAAACAAATAATAAAGGAGGAAAAGACACTTGGCACAAAAAGCTTAAACATGATGAGAGGAGCATGCAGCTGAAGAAGAATGTGAAAATTGAGGAAAATAGAGAAAGTAGATGGAGAAGGAGGAAGAATTGATAAAGATGTAGAATGCAGAAGAGGCAGCTGGATGGAAGGAGCAAGATGAGAAGATACAAGTTAAGGAAGACTAAGAAGAAAAAGGAGGATAGAAAAAAAGGTTGTTTGATGACCTGTGGCTGGAGCTCATAGGAAATAATAAAACACATTATCTAAAGCCTCTAACCTGGGAAAATGGTTTACTCCCCTCCTAGACTTTGCAAGTTAAAGTAGTTTACAGTATGATTTATAAAGATTATATCTCTGCAAATATTCTGATATTTATTTTGATTCACTCTAGAAGAATCTCATCCCACGTGCAGCTGGAACGCACTTGTACAGCAAGTTACAGTGCAGTGTTATAAGGTCTTGGCTTTCAGCCACTGAGGGAGGGTCAGGGGAGTAGCCAGCCTGCCTCAGCCAGCTAATCCCCCCTAATCTGTGCTCCACTGGGTGCGACCAGGCCACTGGGGCTTAGCTCATCTGATAAACAAAGTGTGTAACTGGTCTGTGGACTCACGAAAGATTTGCTGATCAGCCTCAAAGGCTGAGGTGAGGCTGCTGTTCTGGTTTATGCCAGATGACAACATTTGCAGCGGATTTATTTGGGCTGATTTTGCATTGTTTCAATGAAGCTTTTTAAAGAGTCATATTGGTACATGAAGCAAACAAAGGACCAAAAGAGTCCCTATCAAAGGAACATGTGCCATACTGTGGCATCAAACTTTGGGCCACATTTGATCGCCCAAATCTTCATTCTTTTTGTGTAAAGCCCAGATAAAGACAGCTTAATGTGAGTCTGCAAAGTGAGGAGACTTCTTTGAAGTGGATGATCTAGAGACAGAAAAAAGAAGAATCACATTCTCTCATATTTCTGTGAGAACCATCAAGAATAAACAATCAAATCATTATCCTGTAATTTGCATCTAATAAAACCTTGACAAAATTATTTACTTGGACGGCTTGTAAAGGCAGAGAAATTACCAGAAAAATATTGAATACTCTCTCTCTCTCTCTCTCTCTCTCTCTCTCTCTCTTCTCTCTCTTCTCTTCTCTCACTTTCTCCTCAAAAGGATCATGACCTGCTGGTTTAGATAACGACACAGCCTGTTAGCTGTAGTTTTGAAGCAGGTTGGGGGTAAAGATAGGCAAATACACACAAGCTGTTACCTCATCTGTAGATTGTTTCATCACACACACAACACACACACACACACACACAGGAATAAGATGTTCTACAGGAGCGGGACTCACTGAGGCTGAGCCCAGAGGGCAGCTCCCTAATCTTACACATGGAGAGCTGAGCCTGAATGTATAAATGCCCAGTAGTAGACCAACATAGAGAGTGTTAAAGAGGGCGAGTAGTAAAATGTATGTGTGTGTGTGTGTGTGTGTGTGTGTGTGTGTGTGTGTGTGTGTGTGTGTGTGTGTGTGTGTGTGTGTGTGTGTGGGAGAGAGAGAGAGAGTAGTTGGAGGGAGTTACTAGTCCATAATGCGCCTAGAGTTATTCATCATGATGACCTAAGGTTATAAAGCTGACTCTGTGTGTGTGTGTGTGTGTGTGTGTGTGTGTGTGTGTGTGTGTGTGTGTGTGTGTGTGTGTAAGAGAGAAGAGAGAGAGAGAGAGAGAGAGAGAGAGAGAGAGAGAGAGAGAAAGTGAGTAGTGCTGGAGGGGGGCAGTGAATCATGTCTAGGACGTAGTTGAATCCAAAGGCCTAAGGATACGAAATTTAAATGAGTCTTTAAAAGCAGTGACTGCTGTTGTCTCAGGCATATGTCTGTCTGTCAGAAACAGGACAGATGTCATTTACAATTTGTTGCATCAGGTGGGAAAACGCTGCATATTTCCAGTTGCTACTGTGGAGCTAATTTGTTAGTGTTAGCCTTACTTTACTTTTTCCTCCTTCTTACTAAATAGTTTTCAATATAAAACAAATGGACACAAGTATTGGGACACCTGCTCAATAATTCTTTCTTCTGAAATCAAAGGTTTTTGTTGATGACTGTCACTTCTGTCCTTTCTAGTAGATTTTGGAACATTGCTGTGAGGATTTGATTGCAATCAGTGACATGGTCTTTAGTGATTTAGCAAGAAATGAAATACCAGCTAACACCTGTCCTAAGTTTAAAAAAAATCACTATACAGTTTGCTGCAGAGTACGCTGTAATAACAGTACACTGTAAAAAGTACAGTGGACTTGGGGAACTTGTTCATTTCCAACAGAAATAAATACCAGTTTAAATGCCAAAGGAGCTTCCAGTACATGTTTACTGCTCTGTCCACATGTACATGGTTACAATCCCCTTTGTGATGGAGCTAAAGTGGTAGGGGAAGTAACAAACAGACATGTGGAGAAAGAAGGAAGGCTAGACCAATAATTTGAGCACAATCGATTATTTCAAAGACTGGGATGCCACTGGTAGACACAATAAACAATACAACAAAGTTTACAAAGGAAGGGCTGTGACTGAAACATTAGGTGTTGGAAAAAGGTGATGACAATATTACTGTAATATGCACTGGTAGATAAGCTCGTAGATAAGACTAGGGAAACTATATCAATAATGACGTAGTGTACACAAGAAGGTGATGGTGGCCAAAAAAAATAAAAAATAAAAAAGGACTAACCTACCAAACCAGGAATAATCCTGACCAGAAAATACATCCAGTGGCACCCACCCCTAACCTACTGTGTCTAGACAATGCAGCTACTATTGTGTGTATATGTATGGCTGTGGATGAGAAAGAAAACAAATGTGAGAGAGAACAACAAAACCGACACTGGTTATATAACAAAGTTAAAACATAGTAACTCAGCCTGTGACAAAACTGCTTGAGAGCAACAAACAAGCACAAAACGCTCTCCTTTAGCAAAACACTGACTGGTCCAGTACATCCAAAGGCCCTCTTCCTAGAAGATCCACAGCAACTACTGATTGGTGCACAGGGGAATGGCGCGCGCCATCAGTAATACACAGCACATGTAGCAAATCAAGAGGGAAAGGAAGAGAGAGAAAAGAAAACAAACAAACATATGTACCACACTGGCACATAACATATATGCTCAACCTGCATGCAGACTCTGACTGATCATCAAGAGGGGGCGGGCCATTTGGGTTATAAAATGAGAAGGGAGGAACTGTTTGCTATAAATATTTGTGACAATCTAATCATTACGCATAACACTCTGAAAAACACTCTGGACGATCATTTTCCAAAAGGATTTCTAAGATGTAAAGGGTTTTTAAGTTCTTATAAAGAAAAATATATACATTACAGCCAAATAAACAGTGTTGGATCCAAGCATCATATATGGTCTCCAGGATATTAAATAGTAATTATATGAATGTAATTTCAATGGCACCATAGCCAGTGAACAGAAAAGACCATCTTTTTCCAAAGAGCCTGTTATAGGGGACTAGCAACATTTCTTGTTTCAAACTATGGACAGAAATAATTGTGGAAAGTAGCAGCCACTGCCATTTTGGGTTTATCAGTGTAACTGTTTTGGCATGAGACAGATGACAGATCATTCACATAGAGCTGAGTGTGAGTTTTTATTCACGTCTTTCTTCAAATTCAGTCCTTCCTCCCGGGTTATACAATCCTCATGGGAACAAAATGCAGCAAATAATTGGAAAGGTGCAGACATGTTTCTGGCTAATAATTACCGTGCCCATGCATCCTGCTGAAGTAATGATATCAAGCTTGCTTTTCTTAGCTGGGATATCAAGCATACCTGTAATATTAAAGATTTAATATTATGGTATAATGAAGCCCTTTCAGCTTTTTACTCTATTTTTCAGTGAGGTCTTGACCTTTGGTTTGTAAGAAATGTGTAAATCTATATTTGATCAAACACTGAAAATTAATGTTTTTTTTTTTTTGTTATTTTGTCTGTATTACAAATAAGCAATATGATGAATTCTGAAGAAGCCAGTACAGCAAATCCAACAATAAATGAAGCAGTGATTTGTTTTGATAGAGTGACAAACAAACAAATCATACTGAAACCTCTGATTCCATGGGCCAATCCACACCGTACTGCAGCCAGTGGTGAAGTGACAGTGACCTTGGAAGTCATATGAGTTGAGAATTTACTTTTCTTCTTTCCATGATGTCAAGGAAATTCATTAATATCCTGTTAAAGAAATGAGTCATGGAATATTCCATGTAATTCATAAGGGTGAATGTGTCCTAGTAACAGGGGTAACCCATATACAGATGGTCACTTCATCCAACTTGAGTATCAGGTTTATGGATCCTGATAAGGCCAAACCATGTAACCAAACCAAATGTAAAAACATCCAAGAATCCCTCAGTAGTTGTCATTTCCCTAGGTTTTAAGAAATGCCCAACAAAATGTAAAATGTATGTGAATTTCAAGGCAGCATCTTTAGCACAGCACAGGAAGGGCCTAAACAATGGATAAACATCAATCAGAATTACCAGAGAAGCAGCTGATTACTAAGTCTAAATGCTTTTAATTAGAATACAATAATAATAAATGTTCAGCAGCACAATCATTAAAAGTGGAATAGAATAGAATAGAATAGAATAGAATAGAATAGAATAGAATAGAATAGAAAGGTTTTTGTCCACAAAGTGCACATTCTTCTTTGGTCACTCATGGCATTTAAAAATACAAACATTATATAAATACCAACAACACCAATACAGTACATACTTGAAAAGACACACAGTAATCAAGAATTCATTATTTCCATTGCTTCCTGTACTGCATGCCTGATGGAAGCTATTTGAATTGTGCTTCCATCAGGCAGGAGATATAGCCACCAGGAACATTTACAGGATTTTTACATCATTTTTACCAAATGCAGTGGAAATTATGAGCTCTTGATTACTGTGTTTGTGTTGGTGTGTTCTTTGAAAGCATGTAGTGTTTTGATGTTGTTGTGTTTGAGATGTTAAACGGATTCACACATTGGTGCCAAAAAAACTGCATTTGTATGTTAAAAGAGAAACCAAGGGGTTTGTTATTGCATTTTTGGCCGAACTGCTCTCAAATCTGTGAAGAAAAGGAATTTGCTGTTGATTCCGTGCCGACTGAAGCTGAGGCACAGCTAGGCTAATGGAAGATAGCACACTTCTGGAATGTGTTTCTGTAGAGTCGTTATTTTAGCCTATCAATTCTTTTATAGCCTCGATGAATAAAGAGTGATAGCGTGACTGGAGTCAATTCTATTAAATTGTTTATTAAAGGCCTTTTAGATGCTCTTATCGCATCACTACTGTCCCTTAAGGCTATTTTAGGTTGAGCATCTTCGCTGCCAGGTATTCTCACATTCTGCTTTTTTTATGGCTTGGCCTGTGGCACCTTATGGTATTAAGTATTTAAGGGACATACAATATGTCTCCTTCTCCAGCAATCCACTCCTGTCTCCTGGGCAGGTGATCAATTTCATAGGTCTGGCTGATGCCTCTTCTGGACGAGACTGATGGATTTGGCAGATAGGCCATGTCCCTCAAAGACACGGCCGAGTTCTAATGTGGCGGCCATTAGCTAGCCAGTGGCACAGATAGCTCATACTAGCATAGGCTGACACTCCATTTACTACTCCATAATGGTTGCAGGTGAAGATGGAACTGAAAATGTGATCCGACCAAGTGGTATTAACCACTTTTTGAGGGCCAAAAATATATTACAGGTCATTTGGATGAAAAGCTTACAATGGGCATATCCAGGAACTGGCTGGCATGTACATTGAGGATGAGGAAATGAGTGTAACCTTTAGGGTGGTTTACCGCACTGTGATGGAGTGAACCCCAGCCCCTTAGGGTAATAGCTGGATGAAACACACTCTATGTGTTTACACCCGGACGACTTAGATAAGAAACAAAATGAAACAAACAAAACTCTTCAAACAAAGGAAACATTGACTGATGATTGCAAATAGACCTTCAATTTATAAACAATTCATAGAGTATTAGTTTTCTCCACCTTCCAACTCTCTTCTGACACCTCATATGAGCTGCTTCTATGCTAGCAGCCCTGCCCTATTATATACCATTCGTGGTTACCAGCAAGCCAACACCCTTATTTTGAAATAAAAACATTTAAACAATAAAACTAAATATATTACATTATGTATAGTTTGTATTGGCTGAATATGCTCATGCTCACTCTTCCTGCAATAACTTAATTATATAGACTTCCTTTTATACAGGTTATTGCTTCCTTCTCCTCAAATCAGGATGGTCTCTCCCAGGTAAGTAAAAGCTCAGAGTTTTTTGTTCCCACTGTTTTCTGAACCCAAGGTGAGTGAAAGCAGGCTGCTATGCAGTACACATACGTATAACAGTACACACATCTATACTGGTGATGTGTTTAGTGGCAGGTAAATTAGCCTGAATATGTAAGTCCAACTTGTAGTTGATTTTAGTTTAAAGCCATGCATTTGTATTTGGTGAGTCCAAATCAAGACTAAGACTTGGACACACAATCTAATTCAAGGTCATGACTTGAAGAGGGGTCAAATTCCAAACAGAGGCCTGGACATTTAATTTGACTCAAGTTAGACACTTTGTGATATCTGAATCTGAGTCCAGACCAAAACTGAGTCCAGACTTCAAAGTACCCAAAGAGAGTCCAACTCCAGCACAATGCTTTAGTAGTTTGAGATAAGAGCACAAATTCATTGTAGCTGAGTCCAAGTAAAAATCCGACATTTGGCAGTAAAATAATGCCATTTAACACTCAAAATAGTCAAGGCAGAGTAAAAACCACAATTTGAATCCAGAAATCAAGTACGAACTTGAGTTCTTCAGTGGCAGCTCTGAGATCAATGACTTTCATAACTTTGACTTTGGCATGTTTACAATTTTCTACTGCAGTTTTTCTCAGATACCAAACAGGACAACATGGCCACTCCATGAAGAAGCACTGAGCCACTGAAATCTTTCAGATGTGGCCTAACCCATTTCATCCATAACGCATATGGGTCAAGCACTTGCAGTGCGTAGGCTGACTAGCTGTGGAGGGTCAGGGATGAGGTCATGCCAGCATCTTCTCAGCCTCAGCCTTCTGTGATGCCTGGCACGGAATGGCCTTAAGATGGGAGAATAGGCCATTGTGGATGGAGCTCAGGGAGAGATGTGGGGCTGCATTGTGCCATTACTATCAATCTCACATGAGATGGGGGATATTCATGAAAATGGGCAGAGAGATGGTCCCATGGGCCTTTTATGCAGACTAGTGTTGTATCATCACAGTATTTCTATATATAGTATGACTGTGTATAGTAACTGACACAGCAAAGCCATTTACCTACAGTGATCCACTAACTGTTTGGAAATCTCAAACTCTTTGGAAAACTCCTCGTTTGATTTTTGGTTAGGAATTTAAGGAAGTTGAGTTAGTTCATTGGCTTCCAAGTCATTAATAAACTGTATAGTCCCTTCACGATGTTAAACAGATTCCAGTTGCTTTTACATATATTCTTGTTACACTGTTCATTCTGATGATATTTTTGTTTCTAAGTCACCTTGAAAAATATCATAAGCCTTAGTTTACTGAGTTTTGTGCCTGCTTTACTATATTTTAATCTCTCTTTATGGCTGAAATACAGCATTATTCTAAAATATTTAAGGAACACCACCAGCAGTAATGTGACATAAACACAAATGGATCGTTTCTGGGAAAGATGCAACTCAAACTTCAGAATTTTATCTGGGTATCTAAGTTATCCAAGCTAATTCGAATGAATTAAAAAGTTGAACTTAAATTATCAATGTAGCAAACAAAAGTAAAAAATATTGTGAGGCGTCATCCTTATATCTCCTTTGGGCATCTGGATTGTGAAGCAGAGCCTGGACCTGAATTTAATCAAATAAACTGGGGAAAAAGCAGTATGTCACTAAACAATGAAAAATAAATATTTGCAAAATATCTGCCTAAATATTTCTTTGAGCTGGCTAATGGGACTTCTGCTCTATACCTCTGCATAGAGCGTCTGCAGATCGGGGCTGTACGAAGTCACTTTCACCTTTGCAGGACTGTAACCTGTGCCTGTGAGCGGGGTTTATAACACAGCTCATGGTGGAGAACAGCTGCTCACATACATATGTGGATCCAGCTCCAGCTCCAGATCCGGCTGATTTACACCTGCTGCGTTTTGGCAGGTAAACCGGCTTTCACAATTCTGAAGCTTATTTTGAATTATAATTTGAAAAATAAAAATATATCCTTTTATTTTAATATTTGAAGATCACAATAATCTTCCATTTTAGAACTAAATTTTTAATAAAGAATCAACATAAATAAAAGACACTTCAATGAAATACTTTATTTTCCCAAACCACGCTGAGCCACAGTATAAGGATCAAACAGCCGCATGCAGCTCCACAGCCACAGGTTGCAGACCCCTGATGTAAAAGAACCAAATTAGGTACCAAATAGAACCATGTTCACAATGTTCCCACTGGCATCATGTCACAACAATTAAACCAAATGCTATTGTGGGACTTTCTGAGATTTTCTGTCAAGCAGATATAATTTTTGTGTGAGGTTATACATTAACACACAACCATCTACCAGACTGTGGTTTTGCCTCATTTTTCACTAATTCCACTGTGATTGCCTTTTAAATTATTGGCCGTGAGAGCTAGTCAAGCTTCAGGAAAGCTTCTACACTGTAGGGTTAGTTTTAACAGTGTAAAGAATTTATTTAGGTTGTTTTTTTTTTTTAGCTCTGATGTAAACTATTCTTCATTGCAATCAAAAATTTGTCATATTTGACCTCTTTTCAGCTTTTTTTCCTTATCCTCCTCTGTGGTAAACTTTACATTGTCACTTGCAGCAGTGAAAAATAAAGCAACACATGTGGCCATAAATTAATTAATATAAAGAGATCACATGAATAAATCAATTTCATGTAATAATAAATATACAAATTAAATACAAATCAATATCGATTTCAGCCTCAACGTATTTACTTGCCACTTGATACACTCCCCCAGGTGGATGGTCGTTCCAGGTTGAAAGTATGCTGTGCTCAACTGGCTGCTGCTTCTCACCGGTGTGTGATGGTTTAGTGCTGAGTGTAAAGTAGGGGTCACTAACTCTGCTCTTGGAGAGCTGCCTTTATGCAGACTTTAGGCACTGGAGTTGAAATCTGCAGGAAGGTAATTCTCCAACAGCAGGGATGGTGAGCCCTGGTATAACACACTCCAGCAGCAGTGCTGTATCTGATTCACTCGTACCACCATAGCATACACCACCACCATGTCTGTGTCACTGCAGTGATGAGAATGACCAACCACCCACATAATACCTGCTCTGTGGAGGTCTTTTGGGGTCCTGATCATTGATAGACAGGGTGAAAGTGGACTTAAACAGATGGACTACACTCTGTAATTATACAACTACTTGTGCTCTTGTATAGAAGATGTAGAAACAAGCATATAATGTTATGGCTGATCTGTGTATATTTTGGCAGATATTCAGTGAGAGCTATACATCAGCTTGATCTGTTTGTCATGATAGCCTGCATTAAGCACTTAATCCTGTCAAGTTGTGTAAGTGGTTCTTGTATACATAATAAGGGAAGTAATTACTAGCTTATGTGAATGTGTTTAGATCATATGGCCATAAGTGTAATTAGCTGTGTTAACCCTATTAGTACTAGTGTTATTATTTAATTACCTCTTATGTTAATTGTAGCTTGAAAAAAAATCAAGAGTGGAATCTGTATAGAATCTACTGCAGGATTAGTTTATTGTATTCTAAGTGCCCTAATGAACAGTCACTTTTTGAAGTTTGTGCAAAAAGCAGGAAAATGGGCAAGTTTAAGAATGGGACACAATGTGATAAGAACCAGATTATGATTACTACATGACTAAGTTCAGAATGTCTCCATTATACAATTATTGTGGGTTCTAAGTTCTTGTGTTCCTAGAATATTGTGTGCCTCATTGATGTGATCCATGGAGGCCCCCCTCACAACTAACAGGACTTGTGAGTATGTGCTACAATACTTTGGTGAAAGTCACCACAAGATACACAGTCAGGTTCATGTCTTGACAGATGAGAGCTGTTTTGGAGATGTTACACAATATTAGGGAGATGGCTGTTCAATGTAAATATTCTTGGTATATGTGGGGCTTTAATAGAAAAAAAAAAATCCAAACATTATGTAGGAGCTAAGTGGACAGCATGATTCCAGTGGCTTTGTCAAGTGACATCATATAAATGAATGAATAATCCAGCTCAAAAAATTAATCAGTTCCAACTGAATTAAATTCCAGTTTAAATGTCAAAGCAGCTTCCTGTGCATGTTTACAGCACTGTTCACATGTGGGTGCTCAACCTGCATGCAGACTCTGATTGGTCAGCAAGAGGGTGGGGCTAATGATGTCACTGACCTAGATATTGAGTTACAGAGGACAATATGAAGGAAGGGGCTACCCTCTTTCTTTGCTCACACAATGTTCAAATTAAAAAAAAAAAACCTTAAGAAATTATAATGCTTACACCTCAAATTAAGACAAATTTTGATAGTTTATGATCTCCTGAAAATAATAACATCTGGCCTGTGTGACTGTCTCCTATAAATACAAAAATGGTTATAGCAATTGTTTAAAATGTGCATATGCTTTGCATATGTTAAACAGACAGTGACTGATAGAGTTGTGGTTAGCTCCAGCCATTTCTTTTATTGACAACGAGAGAGTATTGTCATGCACAGAGAGAACCATTCTGGGAAAGGTCTGGGAAAATAACGTCTTCAATTGTGAATCTGGTTCGGCAAGTGTCATCAGTCTTTTGGAATTGTTAAAAAGCAGCAAAGTGTACTTTATGTATGAATGATGGCCTGTACTCTGATTAATTTTGCTCCCCAGTATTGAATGGTGCAGAAAGACAGCTGGCCCATTGACATTGAACTGCTGGACCATTTTTCATTACCATTCATTTCCCTTTCTCTCCTCCCATGATTGCAGATAAGAGTAAATAAGCACTGGGTGATCAGGCTGAATGAGTGGCAGCAGCAAGCGAGAGGAAACGAGTGCAGGAGCCCGGACGGTTCCATGGGATAGGGCACAGGAAGGTAACAGATGTTCTGGCAGCAAAGCTGCTGCTCGGCTGATTCCGATAAACACAGCTGATAGATATACTCCAACAACCAACACTCGCCCACTCAGATGCAGAAGAGGCACCCATTAGGCTCGTAAAAAGAGGAGATTGGATGCAATGATGGGTGAGAAGAAGGAGAACAGGGAGAGAGTAGTGATGGAGGGAGAAGAATGATAGACAATAAAGATGACTGAAAGAAGGGGTGAAAGTGGAGAGAGATAGAATATTGAATCCTTAGAAGTCTGCAATTATTAATATCTTTTTTCTCATGCTGTTGTAATGTAATTACATTAGTGGTGTGTGAGAGTCCCACTGCTCCACAGGTCAGTGCTGGGGCTCTTTAATAGCATGCCTGTGCACATGGTGCCAATAGGTTAATATTAATCTGCTCCAGAGATTCCTGTTTATTGACAGTAATCTACAGGGACTATACAAGCTGTGTGTGCCTTTGCACATCTGTGAAATGGGTGTAACTTAAATTAGAGGAATGAATTAATTAGATGAGGTGTCCACAAACATGTGGATATTTTGACAGAATTTCTCAGCATATTTCTGAGCTGTATGCTGTATCTGTGTGCAATAACTTGATAATATTAACTTCAAGGGGCCAAGCCAGACAGAAAGAAAGATGTAGAGAGAAAGTGAGGTAGAGAGAAACAGGGAGGAACTTTGATTGGAGCACTGGACCACCCGGTGTGCCAAACAGGTCAATTCCCATAGTGGAGGAGCCTCAGGGGAGTGTGATGGGAGAGCCATTGATTCAGTCGCAGGGTTCTCCTCATATGTTTTAATGGGGATGCTGCTGAACTTTAAGAGGTGGGCCACAGCTCAGGAGACAACAACAAAGTTTTGGTATTGATCAGTCCCTGAGGTAGGGGATTAGTCCCATGATGGAATTTCCCTCGCAGTGAAAATTTCCTTCAATTGGGCCAACTCTAACATCACTAGCTCAATGGCAAATATTCCCTAAACCCATCCTCCAGAACAGAAGGACACCATACTGGTTTCTATAGTATGGAGTTCTGTTTATTTCTCCTTTAGTGTGGTTAAGGGCAAAATTCATGTTGTGGGACTAGCACGGTAGGGACATAATGGAATACATATTTATTATACAATTAACTATTTGTATTCAGTCAGAGTTACACTTTACAGACAACTGCCTTATACATTCATCTCCTATTCTCCTCTTCCTGTTCATGGCCACCGTAGGTTTTCAGATCCTACCCGAAATCACTGGGAGCAGAGCAGGAAAGGGGCAATTTATCATAGCCAATTCACCCACTGTGTGTTTATGGGAGGTGGGAGGAAATGTACATGGACATAGGGTGAACATACCAAACTTCTCACAGAAACAAGAGCAAGGATTGAACCCACAACCCCTGGAGCTGTGCACCTCACAAACCACCTGGTTTGGAAATGAGTTAGTGAGCTAGTTTGGGGGATGACCAAATTCAGTTATGGAAATATTTGTGCTTGAAACTGAAGCTCTGCTGATTTCAAATGTGTGCTTTGTTTGGCAATTCATTGAACACAGAATACATCGTATAAACGCCTTGACCAAAAATTAGTCACTTGTTTTAAATGGTACTAATTTCAAGCTTGTATAAATGCTATTGCATAAATAAGTATTTGGGTTGGGCAAATAAATTCATAGATTGAGAAGAGGTGGAGTAAATGTGTTATTCAGGATGTGGAAAATGGGTTGCAATGATGTTGTTAATGATTGGCAAAAAGGAGTGATTGCATTTTGGGTGTGCTAAAGGCCATATTGAATAGTGAAGTACCCGAATTTTCAGGTATCCAAGTGTACTATTTTACCAGTTTATCAGCAATGGCAACAATCCCAGTCTACAAAAAATTCTCTTCAGAATTGTGGCTGAAAGATGAAGTGAGCAAAGGCCTCTTGTGTGCTCCATATGTTTATGATCTGCAGTTCCCTCTATGCAGAAATTGGTTAAGAATCTGCATTAACTTTTAGAAAAAATTCTTGCCTAGATGTGAAGCTGTAATTTTTAGGCTTCCATTCTAATGAGAATTTCCTATACATAGACTGTGATTTTTAGCACTGCTGGTGTGTATGCTTGGATACACCTGCAAATTCTGCTACTTCCTTCACATGATGGTCTTTGGTACGGCCAAATGAAATCACTCCTTTCTGCCAGTGGTCAACATTTGTACCACCTCTACTCAAACTATGAATATCGCCACACACCCCACAAGTGTTTATAGCCTGATCATCTTTGTGTAATGCCATCAGCAGGAACCTGAAATTATTATCACCTTAAAAAGTGCCTTATTTTTGCTTAGTCATGAGAAAGATGGTGGTCCTGCTTGGAAGACTGAGAGAGCAGTAGATGTCTGAAGCAGCTGATGGAAGCAAAAAAAAAAAACCTCTTAATAGGAGCTTAATAGACATTCTTAACAGAAAACTGTCAGCCAGTAACAGCAAGATAAACTTCATATACAATTCATATCTATCAGATAATGCATTACGGAATACATTTTACAAAGATTGACGACCAGTATACCAACCATAAAGCAATGAAAGAAATAATGAGACCAATTCTGGTCTGAGAGGTCATCCAGTTGTCCAACCAAAATACACAAAACGTTCTCATGTCTGTGAACCAAATGTGTCTGGAGATAATGACTGCCCACTGGCCCAGGCTGAAGCTGATGTAAGGCTGACCTCTGGCTCCCCTGCAACCCCTTCAGAGGCTGGACTTGAGCTGGACCTCCCTGCTACTGGACTTGGAGTAGAGGCCCACCTGCCATTATCAACTGTGTAGAAACTTACAAGAACCCTAATTATCTGTTACTATAACTATGACCATCAAACTATCATCATTACTTCACTATATCTGAGCACAGCAGCAGATGTGGTGGTCCAGTGTCTGCTCATCAATTTAGGCATTAAAATAATAACAATAAAAAACACATCCAGTTTAAGCCTATAAAAAAAATAAAAGTTGTCTAAAAATTACATTTAGAAAGAAATATATGTTACTTGTTTTCCAGGTTATGTTTTTTGTGGGTTGCTGTGGCCTGGTGGTTATGAAACCAATCATGTGACTGAAAGGTTGCCATTTTGATTCCCTGAACTGGCAGGACATGACTGAAATGCCCTGGAGAAAGTCATTTAATTCCCCAACTGCTCCCAAGGCACTGTGAAAAGGGCAGCCCACTGCCCCAGGCATGTGTGCTCACTGCCACCTAGTGTGTATATTTTCTAGTATGTATGTGTGTATAATTGTGTGGATGGGTTAAAAACGGAACACAAATTCTTCTGTGTGCAAGCACAGTGGGTCTGTATGCACATTTCTGTTACATTTTACATCACCAATGCATGTAACATCACCAGCTGCATTTCTAGATACTAGGGACCACAAAGCTAGTAGAGTTGAGTAGAATGTAGTAGGTTAGGTACCATGCAGTGGAAAAGCAGCTTTAGAGTGTCTCTGCTGGGAGCCATAAGCTCCTGGTGACCCAACCCTGAGATTTACTTGAGCACACAAGCCCCTTCACCATGACAAGGATACAGGCCCTCACCAGAAGAAGTGCATGGAGGAGGATAGTGATGATGAAAATTGCTTTAAGACATGGTTCACTCAAAAGAGTCGGACAAGAAGGTGCTTAAGCCACCCTTAGAAATATTACTCAGGACTGATGTGGAACTGGGCTACTAATCTCTGCTAGCTGTTGTCTCCCATGGAAAAAAAGAGAACTCGCAAGAATGCATTCCTGCATTGTGTTTATCCGACCTCCAGTGTATTGCTCTCCTTTGAATTGCTGCCGTGATGATATATGGGATACACATCCCCTCCTAACCTACTACGCTCTGTTCATTGTAAACTGGGTTAGCTTAGCATCACCTTTGCTTTTGAAGCATAACACGCAACAATAATGATCGCGTCCCCCATGAACACGGCCTGTGTACACAGTCCGGCAAGCATGCACCTGAACAGACTTCTCTGACCACTGTAGTTACTGCCTGTCCTGTGCACTGCCTTACATTTACATTTGGGACAAAAGCAAGAAGAAATTATCCAAGTGTGTGCTATTCACACTGACCTACATTTGCGAGCCTTTGTATGTAGAACTGTTAAGGCTAAAATTATCTCTGGATGTTCTCTGCTCAGCCTTGGAATAGTGTTTAAAGGATAGTTGTACTGGTCCTATTCTTTTCTCTTTTATTGTCCTTAGTTTTTTTTTTTCCTCTGTCAGTGAGCCTGGGGCTCAAGTTCTATAAATATTCTCTTTTGGAAATACTCTGCTGGTTCTTAAGCTTGAAGAAGAAGTGCCTTCGGTTTTCATAATTCATTGCAGCTCACATTTATGCAGATTTGCCTGATTAGTAAATTAACCTCTCAACCTCTGTTCGGATGCAGTTGTTCAGGAGAAATATAGCTTTTCACTTACAATTGCTTGCTCTGTTGTGGTGACTAATGCAGCTGTCAGCTGTGCAGCACATCTGCTGGAAAACCAGTCAGAGGCAGCGAAACTTCTGAGGCATTGCAGTCTCAGGGAACTACTATGTCAAATGATAAAATGCAATGGTTGTATTACTGCATGGACCACTGGGATTTGAGAAAGATGTATGGACACTGCATTAGCTGGGAATTAGCTGCAACCTTTGTCATTTGTCTGTTATGGAATTCAGCGTCATTGTCCAGCAGCCGCAGGCACGGACTGTCACACGCACACGGTCAGGAATAGCTCTTTCTATCTTTCCGGTGAAGTCCCTCACGTTTCACTCTGAAATAAAACACTTTTGCAGTTCTGTTCCACATGATTTTGCATGATGGCTAAACGCAGTGGCAGGTAAAATAGCTCCCCATCCTCACTAAATAAAGTATATGGTCCAAAACACGCCTAGAGATGCACGCAAGAGTGGAGTGTAATTTGATATTCTCTGCTGTCTCTGCACAGCTGAGTATTTCTATTTTCTGAAGCACCACAAAGCCCTGACAGCTTTAATGGCATGTGTACCAAGCAAAAAGAAATCCCCCCAAAATGCATGGCTCATGCTCACATATGATTATTTCCCCTCCTTTGCATCCATATGTTCTGCCTGTGTTAATTAGTTTATGGCAGAAAGAGGAGGGCACGTCAGCAGAAGGATGTGAAAAACAGCATGTTTTCTAATACAGTGACGGATCATAGAGAGCTGCTGCAATACCAATGTGCTAATGTTAATGCTAACTAAACCTGGACTGTCATTTTAAACCACATAGATTAGTTTGGTTTGCTCTTGATCTTTGAAATGAGTGGGATCACCATGGTGAGATCCAGAGAGCTCTCTGAGGCCTTCAGAAAAAGACCAAAGATGTTGATTTGATGTTTAAAGCAGGTAAAATAGTGGAAACACTTGCTGTGCCAAAAAAAAAAAAAAAAAAAACCTTATGGTGTCACGTACTAGGACTACACTACCCAGAATGCCATTGGTGACCCGGGTACCTCCTCTGACGGTCACATGATCAGGTCCCACTGACCTGAATACTGACACCTGTGTTTCTCCCTGTATATACTGGTTTAGGTCTTTGTAGCATTACTCAGCGTTTCACGTTTGTTCCCGCTCTTGTGTGTTCTGATCCTTGCACTTCATTTCGATTGTGTGTTTTGGATTATCCCTGGATTGTTTTGTGAACTATTCTGCAGTATCTTGATAAAGACTCTGTGTACTTTACCCTGCACATGCCACGCTTCTGTCCAGTCCTGACACATGGTAAGACTAATGCCATACAACACCAAGATGAAGACCAGGAGTTCTGGAACAATGTGCTTTGGACAGATAAATCCATAGCTGAACTATTTGGGAACAGTAACAGAAGACACCAAACAAACACAGCATTTGAGCACTAGTGTACCAACTGTGAAGCGTGGGGGTAGAAGTGTCATGGTTTGGGGCTGCTTTGCTGCAGCAAGGCCTGGGGAGCTTCTCCATCATAGCCATCACTATGAAATCTTTATTGTATCACAGGGGGCTTGAGGAAAATGCAGATGACTCTGAAGCATCACATTTGATGTGTTACAGGAAACATCAAATTGACATGATACCAGGCCATAGGGTGGCCTAACACAAGAAAACTGCATTTCTGGTAACTACTGGTAATTAGTTTCATCTTTTTTTTCACGTCTGTATTGCCTTTTGTGCAAGCACACATCAAAACAAAATCCTTTGGGATCACAAGGAGCCATGCTAGCATTGTTTGCTGGATCGTTTGAGTCCCACTTGCTTGTCTTTTATTTTGAACAGCTACAGAATGACAGTGACGTGAAACCGAGAATGCAACTGACCCCTCTGTCAGCCTCTATCAGCGAGGTTGATCCAGCAGCGGTCGCAGGATCACGCTAGCTCATGTCAGCTCTGCTGATGTCGATGTCTACCGAAGGGCCACTTGGCTCATTTGGGCCTGTCAGCGTGGACGAGGTGAACCACTCCGATCTCTGTCTGATCCTTTCACCATCCTTTCAATTCTCTCTGCTTCTCCTCATTTGTCACCACTACGTTCCCAGCAGCTCTTCAAACCAATAACAGACACTGATCCCAATGTTAACCCCTGTTTTTGAGGTACAAACACAAATTTAACATAATTGTATTTAGATCAGATCCCTTTTCTCAGCTTGTCCTGGCTGTGTTGGTTTCCTTCCTTGTGTTTCCAAGCTGTGTTCCTGAATGCTGCCTGCACAGCAGAAGTGCTTACATCTACCCACATCAATTCCATAAGCGGATGTTAATGAGCTAACTGGATGCATAAGGTGTGTTGGGATCAGGGAGCCTCCAGCACTTGAGTCGGTAGATGCTTGTCAAACCTGTACTTTCTAAATGAAAATATACCTGATAATCTACATCTTGGCTCCACCCTATGAATTATTGGAGTTACTTGTAACGTTACTTGGATTTTTTTTTTTTATGTTATTATAAATATAAAGAGTAAAAACACATATCATAAATACTGTTGAAAATTGATTATGCAGAAATGGATTATCCAGAGCATTTTTGAGCTGAAAATGCAAGAATTTATTTTTGAAGTTATTTGTAATGATTAGATTGACAAGGATATTTATAATAATAAGTTCTTTAAAATACTTGACAGTAGTCCAACAGTTGTTCGTGTCTGTATTAGTTAAAATTTTTCTCAGGACTTTTTTTTTGCTGAAATTTGATCGATGTATGAGCAAAAAAGAGAGCACATGAACCTTCTCATTTTCCTGTATAACACAACATCTGGGTCAGGGATGTCAGTTGAGCATGTACTTTTGGACAGAGCAGTAAACATGCACTTGAAGCTCTTTTAGCATTTAAACTGGGATTTAATTCAGTTGGCAATAAATATATGTTAGCTGTGTTCCAGATGGTAAGTCATCACATAGTACCACCATCGCATAGACCATCATGTTAGAATGTGGTATGAAGTGAGAGATATGAAGCCTACAATTGGCATACAACTGCACACAATATGTGAATCTCAAGTTCTAAGATTGAAGTATGAAGTTAGATAAGCTTGAAATATGTAGATTTGATGACTGGGGTGGTAGGCATAAATTAGTTCAGTAGATATGTATTAAGTGTTTTGTAGCGAAGTCCATCACATCTTTCCTGGTTGAATTTCAGAGGCTGTTTCAGAGACTAACAGTATTACTAAAATCAGCCATAAATGAATTGTCAGAAATAACTGAAAGATCAAGTCTGGATAAGACAGGCTGATGATTGGTAGGGAAGGGCAGTGTGTGATTGAGTTTTGTTGCTGGAATAGTGTCGTTGAGATGGTGCACAAAATCCACATGGGACTGATGGTACATGAGCATGCATTAACAGTGACCGTGGGGATTTGTGCCCAACCACAGAATTGGAACAGGATGCTAGTGGTGTTGCCTATATGGAAATCTTCTTTTACATGCTGCATATTTAACAGAACATCTGTGTGCTGCATAATCAATTAGGCATGTAAGAGGGCCGTATATGAGCATGCCCAAAAACACTCCATAAACATAAATACATTCTGTTTCCCCTGCCCAATCTGGTCTGTATGTTCATTTATCACAAATTTAGTTTTATAATAAAGACTTAATAACCTCTAGGCCTGTATTTTCATAGTTTGATGAACTTTTATTAACCAAAAACATGCCAGATATTGTTATTTTTCTGTAAAATCCTATGGTACTCTTTTTGAGATGTAAATATTTAAATAAATTTAGATATTTACATGAATTTGACCATGTTTTATTCAATGTTTGTTTGTTGCTTATAATTATTAAAAAACAAACCTCTCAGAAATACTGTTGGAAAGACTGTCTTTAAGCTAAAAAAACATTTGATGAGTTATTTGTAATAATTAGATTGACAAGGATATTTATATGAATAAGTTCTTCAAAATAATTGACAGCCAAGTCAACAAGTTGAATGTCCTTTATTTCATTTTTGTTTATTTGTGTAAAAATAAAATAAAACAGTGTGAGCAAAGAAAGAGAACAAATAATCCGTCCCTTCTCATTTGCTTCTATAACCTAATATTCTTAGCTCACTAACATCATCAGCCCTGCCTCCTCTTGCTGATCAGTCAGGGTCTACAAGCAGTTTGAGTATGTACGTGCACTGGAAGCTCCTTTGGCATTTAAAATGTTATTCAGTCAGAAACATATTAATTTTAGCTGTTTTCTGAGCTTGATTATTGTAGGTTACTCTGATCTTGTATATGAATACAGTATGTAACTCCCCATATTTTAAGAATTAATAAAATGAAAATAAGGAAGAACAGTAAAATGAGGAGGGAGTATTCCAGAATTGGGAATCTGTAGTAGACTTACCTGGGTCTATTGCAGGTGAGAAGTGTAGTTAGTTAAATGTTTCTTGTTGTTTATTGCATTGTAAACAGACCAATATATATATATATATATATATATATATATATATATATATATATATATATATATATATACATACCAGCAAGCTAATAATGTACAATGCCAATTTCAAGATTCTCTTTATCTGCCAAACACAAAAACACTAGGTTAAAAAAGATCCTCCTCCTACAAACCCATCACCACTTTGCACTTGAAAGTAGCATTAGTTAGAATTTTTTTTTTCACTTTGCTACTTAAAAATGTTATTCTTCTTTTGTTAGGGCAGGAAAGTGTGACTCTAGAGCCATACGTCTATGGGGATGATAGTGTTGGTCTGAGGGGCTGAGTCTGCTGTACTGCAGGTCTGCAGCTGAATATTCCTGCATAATATCCACATGGAATTGGTGGCACTGAGCCTTAGTCATTGGGGAGGATGATGTGGTTTTATAGTTCTAAAATTGGGTAAGGGATAGTTCTCCAAGTGAAGTGAGCTTGGAGGGGAGTGGGTCTGGGACCCCAGACCTCCTTATTGAGCCTTCTGGTATGATATATTGATTTAGTTATACACAGATCAAGGGAGGAGACTACCTGATGATCGCTGTGAAGAGCTTGCGATGTAGAGGATGGTTAGAATGTGGGTGAAAGGAATAGGCTGAGTTCTGTATGTAGCTCAAGAACTTAATGATTAGGTCAGTGCTGAATTTGTAAATCTTCTGCAGCATCAGTTTACTTCTAACTCTAGATTTTCAATGATTTGATGTTGCATGTGTCCCAGTTTTTGAGTTTTGGATATGCCGCTGTTGACTCTGAAGGCTTGTGACCAACAACTGCATTTTGTTAAAGCACCTTCAAACGAATGTCCTACAACTTGGAACTCTCATTCATTACACCATTCTTTAAGTTTCTTGTCCTCCAAGAAAACAAGTCACTGCTTGAATATGTCTGATGAACACCCAAGTGCCAAATGCAATTTCCTATTCCCTATCCATATGGCTGCCTTTACCTTGTCTTATAAACCAAGGTGATGTATGAATGTAGGCATGTGTGTGCAGATGTTAAGCCCTGATGCTTACCCCTCATCTATACCTTGCATAGTTACTCAAACCCATTATTCTTTGGTTTCTTTATTATCAAAACATCAAGCCATCCCATCCAATCTGGATCATACTTCATTTTTAACTTTCTCATCACCTCTATTAGCAATGCATCTCTTGGGTATTTCCAACAGATATTCACATTTGATAAACATCTGAGCGTCATACGTGATTTCTTAATCCCAATCCATATGGCCCCTCTTTATGTTCTCTTATAAACAGAGGTGCTGTATCTGCACCTACCATATGGGTAATTAAAAAGCTTGGGCTAGGATAGGAGTGGGAGCATACCTGATCAGTCGGGCCACTTAGCATGCCGTGGTCCATGGCACTGCAGATGTTTAGTGGAGGGTGATCGGGGGATCTGGCACATGGCGCCATGTGGATGCATAGGCTGCAGCAGGGCGTGTGTGAGTGCAAGTGAGAGTCCCATGTCAATACACATACCACCTGTTGATGTGAAAGCATCCGCTCAATAAAATATGCAAGAGAGCTAGTCAAGGGAGCTGGCGGGTATTGCCTGGGGAGTTGACGGAACCAAACGCTCGAGCAAGAGATGCTTCGGTAGGAAGGTCGGAGCATACTCTGAGATTGAAATGGATTTTATTTATTGTGGCATGCTACTTGAGGCATATTAGCAGCAGTTGTTAACAACTTGTTGTATGTGAACAGTCATCCTGAAGTGCAAAATCAATGGAAGATTCTTCAGAATGAAGGCAGGTAATATTCTTCAACACCCTTTGCCTTTCAGGTTGGCAGTCTTTCTCAAGCTAAGGGAATTGGCCTTAATCAAGACAGCAATTAGCAAGCAGCCAGGCATTGCAGAATGCTATCAGCTGATCTCGCTGCTATTTCTGTATTTTGCCACTTGTAGAGAGAGGACTGTTCTGCAGAGAGGCAGGCTTTTATTTGCCATCTGTAGGTCACTGTCAGCAATGGAGCAAAGCGAATTTGTCTAGTTTTCTGAGATCCTATGCTAGAAAGGTTTGTCATAAGGACTTAGTGATGCATTAAATTGCATATATATTAAATATAATAAATGTGGCTTGTGTCTATTTTTCTTGCATTTCTTTCCTGTTCTGTGAAGTTAGAGTGCACAGAAAGTGTGCAGTAAAGTTAGTGCATCATTATTGTAAAACAAGGTACTCAGCATTGCAGTGGTCCCAACAAATCCATGTGACTGCAAGGCATGGACAGCATGGACTGCATGGTGGGGTTATTCTTAGTAGCCAATGACTTGACTAGATCCCACCCTCCTGTCAAAACATTAAAAAACGTTTTGAACTGAAAGCAAAACTGTGAGATGTGTAGCTGGGAAAAAGTGTAATAAAAAGCAATAACGGATTATTTATGAACATAAAATGCGAATTATAGAAAATATGGAAATATTCTCTTTACAACCCTGTTTCTAAACTCTTGATATTAATTGCAGTCCTGTAATTTCTTGGTTATGGTTATCAGCTTTTTGGTTCTCAAACCATTGGGCCCCATATTGACACCATAATTACGTTTTCTTACTATCATGCAAACATTTTGTTTCTCCAAAACAGCAACTTTACAAAAGAAAGAAACAAGCCTTCCTAACTTTTAATGCACATCAATAAAAAAATAAAATATTTACTTTCATTTAGAAGCATTTTATTGGTCCAGTCATCATGAAATTTTCACCGTTTCAGTTTGCCAAGCAGTGAAAATTGGCAATAATTTGTGTTACAGTGACTATGCACTGATCAGCCATAACAATAGCACCACCTGCCTGATAATTTGTAGGTCCCCCTTGTGCTGTCAAAATCATCTGATCATTCAAGGCATGGAAACCACAAGACCTCGGAAAGTGTCCTGTGGTATCTGGCACCAAGACAGTACAGCAAATCCTGTTACTGGGGTGATGACACCTATAACACTTATGAAGCATGGTTTCCAATAAATGGAACTAGGAACAGGCTTAACATGGGATTTGAGAGAAATGCCATTACATTAGTTTAAGGACCATTATGTGATTAAAAAATGATCAATTTAAGGCTTTGGTTTCTCTATTGGACCACCAAAGGAGCTTGCAAATACAGTTGAGGATCACCCAGCATCCACATCCCTGGATCTTTACTGTAGAACCTCCACAGACGCTCCATTACACATTCCACTTTAATGGACTCTGCATTAAAATGCTGTTTGCTCAGCCCGGGGGTGAAACACCACCCTGCTCTGCTCTCCTTCGACGCCAACCAAGCACTCATTCATGTAGCGGGAAAAACGGTTTGTCATTTATAGTGGGGAATTTTCATTGGATACACACAGTTTGTTCTGGATACGGATGCTAATTGCATTTTAATGTGTCATTAAAAATAAACCCATAAATCACTGGCTGGCGATATAATTGGGGTTTAGAGATTTAATGGCCACGGAGGAGACATAATCCCACTTTTCGGCAGAGAGGAGAGGACGGAGGCTCTGGCAAACATTCAGAGAATGGACCATTTTTATTTTCCTTCTTTTTTCCCCATACAGTCACTGCTGATGGTGCCACTTCAGTTTGGAGGAATTCCTCTGAAGTTTTAGCAGAGAGACTGGAGTGGACTGAAGGGGGGCCAGCACACCCTGAATGCAAGTATGACTAAATTCCCACTATTGGAGAGAAGAGATTGCACGGGGCTCACAACAGAATGTAGTCACACAGAAAGATAATGTACTTAAGCGCCATTATTTATTGCTGCTTCACTGAGCGTGATTTAGAAAATGGTGTGTGGGTACAATAGTGTTTATTTTGGGATATTTTTCATAATCAAGTTAAAATGGTAAAACGTATAAGAAACAGGCCTGTGGCAACTTTTTGCTTCAGTTTACCCAGAGCACTCTTCAAAGTCTGACAAAAAGTGAATGTGGTAGTATGAAGTTAATTTAAATATTTTGAATTTTGATGTCCAATTATTCATGGCAAAAAAAGCAGTTGGAAACTCTCTTCTGCCATATGATATGATGCCATTTCAAGCAGAGTAGGCCTCTGCTGTCTGACCGCAGTCTGAGTAATGTAAAGCCACATGGAGGATAGAGACATAAGCAGCTGTTGTTGTGTCTCACACAAATGATCACTGATCTCATGTTTTGTCAAATGGCCAAATCTAAGTAGAGCAAAAGAAATATTTCAAACATAAAGATGGAAAATGTGCACAGTGTTACTTGTGTGAGGAGATCAATTCTGAAAGAAAGCTTAATTTTCAGATGGCCTTTTTGAAAACGCTAGTGTTGTGATTTGTAGATGCTCCCTTTCAGAACACTACAGCTGTAAATTTTAAGATGTAGATGTAGACCTTTTCAAAACTGTAATGCTGTCATTAGAATTCTTGTGTTGTAATTTCTAAATGGTTATTTTCAGAACATTGTTTCTGTAAATTATAGACAGTCCCTTTGAGAACCCTAGCATTGCAATCTGGAGACAGTCCTTTTCAGAACCCTTGTGGTGTAAATTGTAGACATTGCTTTTCAGAACCCTAGTACTTTAAATTGTAGACAGTCCCTTTGAGAACCCTAGAATTGCAATTTGTAGACAATCCTTTTCAGAACCCTGTTGCTTTAAATTATAGACAGTTCCCTTTAGAACGCTAGCATTGCAATTTGGAGACAGTCCTTTTCAGAACCGTAGTGCTTTAAATTGTAGACCATGCCTTTCAGAAACCAGTGTTTCGATTATAGACAGTCCCTTTCAGGACCATAGTTCTTTACCCTTTCAGCCCTCTGTCCTCAATGTGAGGACAAAATCAATTCAAGAATACCTTGACACACATGCACAAAACTAATATGGTTGGAAACCGCAGAATTTTGCTGTGGTGCAGTGAAGCATCTGCAAATAATTCATTGTGGAAAACCGTGATTTTATAATAATAATAACTTTATATAATACAAATTTTATATATAAGCGCCTGTTATTGAAATCCAATATAATAAGCAGTTTTTATTACTGGAGATGTTGGCCATATCGGCCCTGAATACATAACTTCAACACTTGGCCTGCTGTGACCAGCGGTTTTAGAGGCAGGCTCTTCCAAAAAAAATTAAGACTGGCTGATGTTACATATTTTGTCAGAGTAATAAGCTATACTATAAAATATCATCTTTTTTTGGATTCTACTTACAGACACTCACATGCAACCATTTTGACCAGAAATCTAAGGTTTGTTTTCAATTTCATGTCTCTACGTTCAAAAATAAGAAATAAAAAAATAAATAAAAACAGGCATTGGGTAATTTTTAATAAAGACCTGTCCACTTTCAACAAGATATTAAGCTTATAGTATTTACACATCAAGCAATTACATATTTGAGAAGCCAAAGACCTTCTACAAAGATATCGTCATATGACATGTGACTATCTCATGTAATTACTGTGTCAAAAATGTCAGAGTCTAGCAGATGCTTTGTAGATGGTCGCTTTTAGATGATAACCCCACCCATAACATAGCTATTCATGTCTATATCTATATCATTGAGTGTTTTTCTGTTTGTGAGTGCATGTGTACATGTATGTCCCAAACACAAATACAATTTTTAAACCCAATTGACCAGAGCAGCAACTCTGTATAGAACACAGAATATACATCTCTGTGCAAGTACCCAAGCACACTGTGTTGTTTTTAACAGAATGACAGATAATTTTGTTGTTTTTGTTATTGTTGTTTTTTTAACTGAATGATGCAGCATACTCTGTGGCTCAGGATGGCTGGTCATGGGATGGAAGTGCAGGGAATGCCAATGGCTCTTAAATATTCCATGCATTTTTTAGCCAGGCTAGACGCCGAAGGGGAATGAGGGGCTTTGGTGGGGGGGGCAACCTGTGCATTGCTCTGCTGTAGGATACACCTCTTCGGTGTGAACACACACTACCTACACTCACACCACACTGAACATGTTCCATTTTGAGTAGTTTCAATCTCAAATGTTGTTGTTTTTTTTCTCTTCAGCCGTTTTGAGGCTCATGTCAACAAAAATCCATCAAAAAAAACTTTGAGTGATCTGTCCGAATGAGAAATTCATAGACTCGTAAAAGATTAGCTGACATGCTTTTCCCTTTTTCAGTTTCCAGAAGGAAGTTTGGTCAAGTACAATACATACTAACTCTTTGAGTCATTCTCTTCCACAAGTCTATAGATAGGAGTTTAAATTTGACCTTGCTAATCCTGCAAATAGCATAAAGCTATTTTGGTGGGAAAAATCCTACATGCTGTCACCAATAGCTCATTCTAACTGTGAAGCATGATGGTGGAAGCATCATGGGTTGAAGCTAGTTTGTTTCCCCAGGTCCTGCATAAATTGTACAAGAAAAAATTGTTCCTTTATAGGCTGTTTATGTGAATGTGGCAAGAGCTAAAGCTTTATTGTTTCACTAAACTGGACTTGTTATACTATAGTATAGTAACATTATAGTACTGATTAGAAAACATGTTCAAGAAAATAAATGTGCCTTTCAGGATATCAAGGACACAGATGTATATCATCCACAAAATAAGAATAATATGTGGACCAACTATGTGGGAATGTCTAATGGAAAGGATACTGTTTAAATGCTCCAGCAGCACTGCTGTGTCTGATCCACTCGTACCTGTGCAACAAACACTAACATTCCACCACCATGTCAGCGGTACAGCAGTGGAGAGAATGACCCACAACCCACATAAAACCTCTGTGGTCCTGTGAGGTTAAATAGAAATGTTCTAAGAAAATAAGGTCAAAGTTTGCAAAAACTTCCATTCAAGCCATTTGGGATATTTGTTTTTCATTAGACCACAACAATATACATATAATGTATATATAACCTGGATGAATAGCTCTGAAAATATTGGCTTGGTTCGTTGTTCTGTTTTTGGCAACATGGTGTAAAATTGGAGAAAATTCCATTCCACAGGGTCAGCTAAGCATACATTTACACATTTACTTATGTAAATTCCCCTCCTTCAAAATCAATAGTACATTAGAGTAGAGATTCAGACTGGTGTGAGAGAGTCCAACAGGAGAGAGTCATTAACAGTGTGTTTGGAGTGGAGAGGTGTCAGGGTGCAGCTCTCTCTCTCTCTCTCTCTCTCTCTCTCTCTCTCTCTCTCTCTCTCTCTCTCTCTCGCTTTCTCTCTGTCTGTCTCTCGCTTTACCCATCCTGTCAGATTAAAAAGTGGTGAGGGGTGGGGGATGCACCAGACAGAGAGATAAAGAAAGTGAGAGAGAAAGTGGAAGAGAGTGACAGTTAGAGATAGTGAGGGAGTATGTAAGAAAGAGAGAGAAGGAAAAAGAGATACAGAGTGAACGAGAAGGAGAGAGATAGACATTCAACAGAGATAAAGAAGGAAATGCAGTGAGAGGGAATGAGAGAGAGAGAGAGAGAGAGAGAGAGAGAGAGAGAGAGGGGAGAGAGAGAGAGAGGGGGGGGGGGGGGGGGAGAGTACAATGAGAGAGAGGGAAGATTCCTCGGGCCATGTTCCTCATGCCACTGGCTTCAACACAAGCCTAAAGCATGTTCAGTTCTCCTCTAGATAGCTGTTCTTTCCTTTAAATACTGCATTTTTTTCCCTCATTGGGGCCAAAGAGTTGAGTTCAGTTTTATCTTCATCAGTTTCTAAAATGCATTAGGCTTAGATGTCCCTTTGCAAACATATGATGCTAAAATCCATGGTGAGGACACAGAACCGTTTTATTCTGATGACTTTTCTAGGACAGTCATATCTGTGCAGGTGTCTGTTAGGGGTAAGAACAAGATAAATCATCTTGTTGTAGTTAAATCGTGGCCACAACTTGGTTAAATGTGGGACGAAACCGAAACCAGACAGATTCCACTGCAGTGTTTAAATTATAAAAACAATGAATTTACATTCAAAACTGGATGCTTCCTCATTTGAATGGAGGGAGGAAGTGTTTTCATTAGAGAAATTTTTCATTCAAAACCAGATGCTTCTTAGTTTACCCCTGTGTTTGCTCCATAGTGGCAACCCTACATGAATGAGGTCTTACTAAGTTGTTCCAATACCACATGTGTGGCTCTGTATTGAACAAAGTAAATGAACGGAGCTATCTGAAAATACTTAGTCTTCTCCTGCTTTGTGACCATTTATTTTTAGAGTGCTAGGTAGCTGCTTAGAGGAACCCATTGAAGATTCAGGGTATTTTTAAAGCCTATACATTTGCATTAGCTAGTCTATCCTACAAATTACCCTGAACAAATCATAGTAATTAAAGAGACCTTGGTAAAAGTTAACTATGACTTCAAATCTTGTGGGTTGACCAAATGTCTGTATGGTGCCCCATCACTTTTCCCACTTCAGATCAGCTCACCTTTTTCCCATTTTGACAAGGGGTGAATACACAGTGACATACCACTATTTTGTAAAAATACTGCTTAATGTACACAGTTAAGTGTACAGTCAAATTATACATATTAGTATAAGTATGAATAAATGCATGAAGTATGTATGATGCAGTGAGGGAATGAAAGGTGAAGATAAGAAAAGATAGAGGGAGAGAGAAAGTGAGAGTGACATATAGAAGTAGCGAAATAAGAAGGGAGAGAGTTTGAGAGAGATAAGGAAGGAAGGAGGTGGTATTACGCTTTAAAATTCCAGTCATTTATTTATTGTTGTCCCACAGCAATATGTCATTGTCAAAAAGCTTCATCTGTCAGGTACACTCTCTCCCATAGACAGCCCTGGGCCCTCTGGGAGATATCACGGTGGCATTTTCTTGCTGTCTAGTAGCTGGTAGAGAGAGAGCAAGAGAGAGAGCTTTATTATACGCACCATTGGCAATAGAAGAGCATTAACCTGCTAGCATGCACTAACTGCTCAATGCTCACACCACAGCTTAAGAGGTCAGGTTTAGCAGCCACCCTAAAACTAAGGGCATTGTGATCCAATGTAATTTGCTAACATGGACCACTGGAGACCAGGTCAGCCAGGGTCAGCTGTTTGATTCTCATTCACATTTTGGCCTGAATATTAAAAGTTGCCATGTCCACTACAACCACCTTGACTGCCTGAAGGTTTCAACCAAAGAGGAGGATAATGGGTGACCACTGACAGGACATTGCCCCTTAGCATGCACTACCACCTCCCATACAGTACCTCCAACATTAAGGGTTCACACGCATACGTAGACATAATGCTCTGTCTCTTCTGTCTGCATTTCTGCTTATCTTGGCATCATTATATATTCAGATTTATCATTTGATCAACACACAGTTAATATTTCTTGAATCATTTTCATTCATCTTTAGCCAAGAATGCATGTCCTTATTACTTTAAGGTCAGATTATTGCAAAACAATCTTGCTAGGATGTTCTAGCAGGAACCTCAGAAGACTTCAACTAGTTTAAAATGATGCAGCCAAGATCCTCACTAAAACTAAAAAGGAAAATTATCATATTCAGTCTTATCAGCAATGCTTTCAGCACAGCTTTCAGTGAAATTCCATATCGATTACTGTTTTTTACAAAGCCCTAGTGTGGCTTTGTAAAAAAGATCTTGCAAGACCCCATTTCTTATTATGAGGAATCATGTTTACTTAAGTTGCATGGAGCTTGCTTCCTAGTTGTTCCCACAATTCAGAAGGCTTAACCTTTACTTACAAAGTCCCCGAACTCTGGAATAACCCTTTAGACGATGTTTAGGACTCAGACACATTCATAATTATAAAGTCTAGGATAAAAACTCACGTGTTCAGTGTGGGTTTTGGAAAGTGATGTTTTCCTTTAGACATATGATGTAGATTCAGGGGTTTGTGGACATAAGGAATAATGAAAAACTGGGACTTTGGGGCTGTGATCCTTCTGGTTTTCTCTTTTTAGATCTGCTCATGTCAATCACCACACTCTGGTCATGTTCACATTTTCTGTTCTCCATAAATCTAAACACAACTAATTCAATTTCTCTACCTTTCCTGAATTAAAGACTGTGTTAAAGAATTAAAGGCTCACTGGGCAAGGCTGACACTAATCAAAGGCTGAGCTTGGGCTCCCCTGTCACCCCTTCAGCCCAGCTGCCCACCTTCCTGCTACTGAAGTTGGATTAACTGCCCTCCCTCCCTTGGACTAGATGCCTACCTGTCATAACGATTATATATAAATTTACATGAAACCTAATTATCTGCTACTATTATGACCATCAAACCGACTTTACAGCAGGCACGTGGAGGTACAATGCCACCCTGTCAATATTCTATGAGTAGTTTGATCAGAGGAGGGTGCATCTCCCTTTGTGAGTTCGGTTCCCTTCAAGATTTCTTCCTCTTCCAGCTTTGAGGGAGTTATCATCCATTGTTCATTTAGGCTGTGAGTAAGATAATACGTATTAATGTGGCTGTTATTCTGTACTTTCTACTTTTAAGCTTTCTCTCCGTTATTTCTAGGTTTACATGAAAATAATTGAAAATCCCAGTGTGGCCTCTGACTCTGTAACTTTCAAATATACTGTAAGAAATTAGAATCAATTCAAAGTTAATTTTTCAAAAGATCCTGCCTCCTTGTGCTCGTTTACTCCAGCAGTTTACTAGTGTTTAATTTTCTGCTTTTCACAGATTTTGCTGATGCATGCTTTTGAGCATAGAGCCTTTGCTTTGCTTATGCAATATATATTTTGCGTCTGACAGTTGACATGCTTACAGTTGGGTGTTTCAAAGTTGCATTTACCTTCGTATATATGAATGCATGAATGAAATGGTCAACTGAGGTTTGGTATGATGGGTCCATTTACCCTTAGCTTCACCTACTCCATGAACCTGGGAATATCAAACAACATCGTTGATCAAACCTCACCAAGTAAATCCATAGCAGCATCATTTGTTGAATTACAGGATGTCCTTTGATTCAGTTATGATGCTGCTGGTGGGGTCACTGCATGACAGGAGAAATTCTCTCTAATCCCCAGCTAGACTTCCTGAATTGACCATTCAGGGCAGAGCTTTCCAAACCCCTCAAACATGGGTAGGTCTGAGATAATAAGCCCTGGATTTCTGTGTTCCCTTGTGTCCTCACATCTCACTGAAAAGCAGTTCCTTTCTCAAAGACCCCCTAACCCTGCCTACAGGAGAACCTAATTACAAAGGCTTGTTTTCCCCACTGGAGGCCCCCACTTTCACTGGAGGTTTAAGGGTTTTTTCACAACATCCAATGGTGTAAACCTGGAGATGGCTACATTTAATTCCTTCTAGAACATTACTTTATTCAGTTCAGAGTTTCTTTTTGTTTGTTTGTTTTTTATAGGAAGCAAACATATGTAGTGAAGTTTGGTGCTTTGAGCTTGAATCGACCAACTCCAGAAAACTTTGAGATACCATTTTCTAACTTGGACTGGGCAATTATGGGGCTTAATTTGTATTCCCACAACTGATTTAGTTTCCAAATGAAAAACATGTTGCGTCATTAATTATCAAAAAAGTCCCTTTGCGAGTAGCACCAAACAGCAAATAGGGGTTGGTTGTGCTTGACTGGTTTCTCCCTCTCAGAACAATCACTGAGCTAATCACGTAGCCTAAACAAAGCAGATCTCATTCTACACTTTCTCCAACTTTGGAACAAGAAAGCAAACTTAGTTTAAAACTCACAAAGCATTCGGTATTTTAGGTTATGTCTATATGTTTATACATGTTTTAAGTAAATTTGTACTGAAGTAAGGGTTACCTTCCATTGGAACATAAATCTTTGTTTTTGATATATTTAAATAATAATAATAATAATAATAATAATAATAATAATAATAATAATAATACTTGCTAAGATAAGGCCATAATAAAGCTGTAAAATAGCACTGAACTCTTCTAGCATCTTGTTTATTAGTAGTTTGTACTTTTTTGTATGTTTCAGGATTTTAGCACTATTGGCAATTCATATTTTTGACCATTATTGATAAAACACTGAAAATATTATTGGCTGATTACTGTAAGGTTTTGTAATTTTGCAGGTAGTTAATCTGATATGTGAGGTCTTCAGTCAAGCCCCAGAAGGCCTGACCAATGGTAAAACTTGCTTAGTTGTGTCTATCCAGATACTATGAAGAGAATAATATTTGATTAGAAGACTTTCCATTTCTTTGTAGTTTACCTACATTAAGAAAATAAATAAAAGTATTACTGCTTGCACAGTTTTAAAATAAGCATCATTCCACTTCATCCTGGTTAGTCACGATGGGTCCAAAGAATACCTGGAATCATTGAGCACAAGGCAGTAATAACCCCTGTACAGGGTGGCAGTCAACCACAGGGTGCCACACATCACCCATCTCACTCACACTTAGGGTTCAGTTTAGCAATGGCAATTTCTAGCAATCATTTGGAATTCACCTGATCACTAAATAGCCCTACTTAAGCAAAACTGTCAATTGAGCTTTGTATCATGAACAATCCTACTGCTATCATATTGTCAAAACATTTTACGCCTTTAAACCCTAGGCCTCTTATGCAGTTATTAACCCACTTTTTGTCTTTTCCAGTCATATTTTATAAAATCATTTTATTCATATTTTGAGGACATTGGACATGAATATGTGACCCTAAAAAGTGTATAAAATATGATAATAATATAAAAACTGGAAAAGTGCATTTCACATGGGAAACACAGAATGATTGCACAGCTGAAGTGATTCCAACTAGTTGATGTGGTATCCAGTATTGTTGCTACTCTTTTGCTATGTTGTTAGTTGCTAAGGTATTGCTAGTTGGTTGTAAATGTAGTACTATGTGGTCACTAAGATAACAAGTTGGTTGCTAAGATGTTGCAAAGTGTTGCTATGGAGTTGCTATTGGTTGAAAGTAACCATTGGTAGAAAATAACCATGGTATACCAGATGTTTATGGAGTGTTTTCTGGTTGTTGAAAATAAATGGGAATGTGTGAAATGAATAAATAAAAAAAAGAGGAGTGTGGTTCAGTAAAGCTGTGAATTAGAGGTCAGTTATCAAAATTACAAAAAAAATGATGGGAGTGAATGGGATGAATGAGGGATTAAAAAAGCACATGAAACATGAGTGTCATTAATACTGTTGATTGGAGCTTGGGGAACTGTCCTGATGAAGGATATGCACTTTTCGTCCTGTCAGGCAAAGGAGAGATTAGGATTTGATAAGGGCAAAAATAAATAGTATTCAATAGGAGTAATGAAAAAATGAGAATAAAATGTCTAAATAATATGAATCAGATAACAATATAGCCAGCTCTAAAGCAAACTGCAATAGCAATTGTAAAGCAGTGTGTAACCATAATTAAACATAAGTGTATGATCAGCCACATGATCATACATCAAATATAACAGATGGTTCCAATCCCACACCCTCACGTGTATTGTGATAATCTGGATTATTACAGATTTTTGCCCATGGAAATGAATGTTTTGTACACCCTTGTTGTATGTACATAATACCAATAAACTAGTCAAAGTGTGGTACCAAACACGTGAGGTGCGACAGAAACTATGTAACAACACTTGAACAACCATCTGGGATACTATAATAACTGCCTAACAACCAATAAGCAACCACAATGTCTGGAAGTGAGAAACATGTAAATTGCTCAGTCATTCTACCTCAGAACATGGTAAAATTTTCAAGTTCATTTTGAGTTAATTTTGGGCCTAAGTTCATTATTTGCTAATAAAATTACACTGGTCAATTTTAACTGGCAACACATTTTTATGCCACTACTAAAATTAAAAATAATAATAATATAGGGACATTTGTCAGAGAGACCTTATTTAAACCTCACACATTAGTTTGCTCTGCTTTTGATTGTTGAAGTGAGTGGTATCATCATGGCAAGATCCAAAGTGCTCTCTGAGGGCTCCAGAAAGAATGCTGTAGTTGCATATGAGTCTGGGAATGGATTACAAGTTACATTTAAAAAAACATGGCCAGGTCAGGCTGTTCCAGCAAGTTCAGCTCAAGAGCAGACCACAAGATGCAAAAGCATGTCTCCAACAATCCTAAAATGTCATCTTGGGACCAAAGAAAAGAAAAAAAAGCCAGAGAACACCTAGGCAAAGACCAGGACTTCTGGAACAATGTGTTTTGGACAGATGAATCCAAAGTTGAATCCAAAGTCACAGTAACAGAAGAAATGTTTGGCAAAGCAAACATAGCATTTGAGCACAAGAACCTCACACCAACTGTGAAACATGGATGGGGAAGGTTTGGGTATGCTTTGCTGCAGCAGGGCCTGGAGAGCGCTCCGTCACAGAAACCACTATGAAAGAGTAAGACCATCTGTATAAAGACTGATGCTGGCACATTATATATCTGAAAGATGGAGGAGTCTTCCTCTATGTAATCTTAGAAGTTAATCTTAGTGAATGTCAGAGAATATTTTGGTATAAGGAGTCCTAACTTTTTCTTCACATGAGATTTTCACTAATATTAGTTACATTTTGCAAATTATATTTAAAAGTCATTTCTTCAGTTTAATGTATTTATTTACATTACCTCCATCTCTCAATATAGTTGAAAAGAAATGTCCATATGTTAAATTTGTATTATTATTATTATTATTATTATTATTATTATTATTATTATTATTATTAGTAGTAGTAGTAGTAGTAGTAGTAGTAGTAATATTTGAATGTACTAATCAGAGGCATCTCTAAAGATTGAGATGAGGCTACGCCTTATTTTGAATTGGCTTGAAACTCAATCAAAGCAATCGGTTCATTTCATAGTCTGCATTAAGTATGGCATATCAACGTCCCTCACAACTGATTTGAAGTATTAAGGCTTAAGGGTTTAAGTTTGTTGGAAAAAATTTGGGATTTGATTTTCTGATGAAGAAATTCAGTGGCAAGAGCCCACGACAGATCTGATGGTAGAGGGGGGGGAATGAGAGAAATACGTTTAGTGACCAGATAGAGAGCATGTAAGATGCAGATTGTTGGTGCAGTTTTAGAGACAGTGCTAAAGGCCCATCATGGCTCTGTGGGATCACTCAACAACAAAGACAACGGGTGTTGTCACCCCACTGACACCTCTTCTGTGTGAGCATGTTGGGGAATGGGTGGTTACGAAGGCTAAAGAACCCATTCTCTCAGGACATTTTCACCTTAGACCCTTAACTGGGTCAGGCAGCCACCACCATTCAGGGGAACAAGGAGGAAAGGGAAAAAAATACAGCAACATGATGCTTCAGCCTGCATCCTGTAGGCTATGTATACCATCCATGCATTTTGCATGCTGAATCTATAGACTCAGCAGAGCCAGTTTCCACTGGAGGCCTTCGGCACTTAGCGCATGATAATGACCCCACTACCTGCATATAAATCAGATTATCTGCACTCTCTTGGGAGCACATGCATGCCTCACACATATTAAAAGCTCTTACTGCAGAAAACGGCACTTTAAACGTGACAAATAAAGAAGAAAAAAAGAAGTAATAAAACCTCACGGTCCCTTATGGGACAGGGATCTAATATAGGTGAGGCCTACCTGCAAAATTGGAGGCAGCGCAGGACGAATGAATTACACGAGTTCAAAAAACGTGGCTGACTTGTTGCGAAAAGTCTCAGAAGGGACACCTTGAAAGAAATGATGGAGAACAGACGGAGTCTGGAGTGTCCCAGCCACCCCGCACCCTATTCTTTAACAAACATTTTTTTACGACCTTAAAAAAGTCTCCTTAAATAAATTCTTAAATGAATAAGGAATTGACCACAGAGTTTGCCGTTTAAAATTCCTGCGCTTGGCAGTGGGGAGGATGTGGCCAGCAGTAAAAAAGCACAGCAAGGCTGTTAGTTAGTTTAAGGGCCCCCCTCAAAAAAAAAAAAGTTATGAGAGACACCCAGTTTGAAGGAATGCCATTGGCCACATCCAAGACTTCCTAAACAAACTCAGACACTGCCATACCACTCTGGGCACAACTAACTTCATGTCAGCTGCACTAGCCGCACTCAAATTATTTTTTTCAGCAGTGCCAACTGTCATTGCCCTCTTACACTCTCGGTGTTTGTGGGATACGAATGTTGTGTAGGATCGGAATCATTAGTCCGCTGGCATATGTTGCCATAGTTACACAACAAAAGTGCCTCAGAGGAAAACAGAGACAAAATGTGGGCTCAGGATTTTTTTAACAGGCTGAAGGAAAGAATCATTCACACTGGCTACGCAAAAACTGTTCTACCAGACGGCATGAACAAGACTTTGGGGGCAACTAGTGGCCTGTTGCTACGCGACGTCAAAGTCAGCATGACTAATCAGCAAATAAGCAAAATGTTGTGCAGTGACATTCACAGAGATGGTGTTGGCCAACTGGTTCATCATTTCATAGCACTTCAGCCAACACCATCACCAAATTTGCTCTTAACACTGTTAAGAGCGTTGCATTTCAAACTGACCAACAGAAATGATCTGCCACTATTTGGAATGGTCTTGTTATGCAATACAGTAATTTTTTCATTTCTATTTTTCAAAATATTCACATTTTCTCAGATGCACTAATATAGAGGAACTATGAGATAAAGTATCACTAAAGAACTGTGTTCCGTAGCTTAGTTTCCATAAATTGACTGTATGGAATTGGAAGCATATAGTTTCTTCTAGGAATATAAATTTTATCAAAAAAGATTCGTGTTGCATGTAATGGGCCTTTTAAACTTGACCGAGTGTTATTCTCCCACCACGTCTGTATCATACCTCCTACACTTTTACAGAAGGATATTTAGTTCCATTTTTGCATCAGTTTATTGCTCCATCTCTAATGTGAATATAATTTTAGTGCAGTTAAACTTTGGGCCAACTGGTGATAATTACAGCAAAGCAAGAGATTCCACCTGCAAGCTGCTCATCATTGATTTTACACGTGATGCCACTTATTAGGGTAGAAACAGAAAACAATCACATAGCAGAAAAGCTTTAACCAGTGCAGATGTTTGGCATCTTCGCTGTGATTGAAATGGGATACTTGATTAGAAATGTGTATGTTTTGCTGGGTCCCAGTCCTCGGGCAATGTTGTTTTGTTTTCAACCTCCCGCTGGCTGCTGTACTCTCGAGCCTCTGTCCAACTGCTGATAGAAGCAACTGGTGCACAGGAGACATGATCAATTGGCCTCCTGGTAAGTGGAGGTTTTGGATAAACAAATCATTTCAGATAATCAAAACATTGCTACTCAGTCAAACAGTTTCATATGCTGGACGCTGAGGCCTTGTGCCTTTGAGTGCTCAGCTCTATGGCACTCCTGACAATAAAAGGCTAAAGGGCTGAATTATAATCTTTTGCAAAGCTATTTTTGTGGTAATTGCACTTTTTCCTCATATAATACTAGCAGCCATATTAATAGGTAAACTACCATGAGAATTTTGAGTAATAATCCTGGGTGAGATCAAGTATCAAAGTATTTTTAGCAAATGCATTCCAATATTTCTCTATGAAATAGGCCCTCTAGGGGGAATGTGGGTTTTGTTTAATATCCCTGTAATTAAAACATACTGCCCCAATTATCACACTGTGAGCTCAGCAGCCCCTTTGAAGATACAATTTTCAACCTTTTACTTGAAGCTTAATGTATGACTGGAAATGCCAGAGGAAAGCCTGAGAGGAAGAAGGGAAAGAGGGAAAAACTGAAAAATGAAGCCTTCTTCTGTGTCCCCATTTTGCAAAGTGTTTTTGAAATCATCATTTTGTGGTTGTAATGGGAACAGATTCGCTGATCCAGACTGACCAACAAACTGGTTTCAACTTTTAGTTCTGTTCTGTTTGTGTTGGACTTTCCACAAATGTCTCAAAGCTTATTGCCAAAATTGCAGAGTTGGCACATGAATAAAAAAACAAAAAATGAAGCAAGAAATGCAAAATGATACTGAAAATCCAGCTTTACTGTATGCTCACATAAATAATTCAATCTATTCTTAATTGCACACAATAAATGCTGAGGTGAAATGTAGCCCATTTTGCGGTCGCAATAGCTTTATTGTAAAGTAAAATCAAACACACAAACAAAAAGGATAAAGAACCCCCAGTGAACATGCCAAATGGCAAAAGTGGCAAGAAAAACTCCCCCAGAGCTGCAGGACAAAACCTTGGGAGGAACCCACCCTCCTCTGGTCAAACTTCTCATACATTACTGATGAGGTAGAGACTAGACCACCATGACTGCTGTAATGCTGTGGTGAACTGCTGTAATGATGATTGTTTGATGGTGGGTCTTCATAATTTAGGGTCTGTGTAAATTTCTATATAGTTGCTGATGGCAGGTGGAGAGTCCAGTAGCCGGAAGGTGGGCAGCCAATGTGAAGGGATGGAAGGGGAGCACAAAATGTTAAAAAGATGCTGAAAACATCCATTATACAATACATCTCAAATTTAAGGGACCACCCATATAAAATGAAAACAGTTTGGCAGACAGTGATTCAATTAGACAATTAGATAAGCTGTGGGGCAAGAGGGAAATCTGTTGGGTCATGTTATAAAAAGTATAAGTCAACTTGAATGCCAGCATGTTGGATTCATGGGAAGTAGATGTGTAAAAAAATCTAACTTGTGAAGACTTTCACCAGAAAGACAATGATATGCATGTGTATATCATTATTTGTTCTGAACAATGATGTTATGTGAAAACAGAAATGTATGTGTCAAACTGGATCACTGTCTACCAAAAATATGATTAATATAAATTCTAAATATATAAATAAATATTTCTATAAACACTAAGAGCAATCGTGAATTTAAAGGCAAATCACAGAGAGGAAAAGTCAAATTAGCACTTTCTAAGCAAATGAAAAACTATATTCCAAACTCTTATGTATGAAGGAGAACTTCTGAAAGAAACCAACACTCAAAAAAGAAGAACTGAGAAGAACTCCCTAGGAGAATTAGAAGGAAGCTCTGAATGGAACCAAGACTCAACAGGGGGACATTACATAAGAGCACAAAGAAGAAACACTAAACGAAAACCAGACTGAACAGGAACCATTCAGAGAAGCCACTACTCAAAAGGAAAAGCAATGAGAGGACTCAAGACTCAGAAGAACCATCTAAAGGGTTCCAAAACTTGAAAGGATAAACAAGGGCATGAGGAACTGAGAGGAAATTAAAAAAAAAAAAAAAAAACAGTGAAAAGAAGCAGAACAAAACTCAAAACCACTGAGAGGAACAAAAAGTCAAAAGACAAGTTTAAAAAACAATGAAAAAGAAACACTGACCAGAACCAAGACTCATAATGAAAAACATCATCCTATGGCCTGCATTGGAAAAGGTGGAAGCAGGACACAGCATAGTTATTTACTCCGTATAACGCTCTTTCAGTGTTTTGCCAGGCCTGTCTCTCTGTTTTATCACAGAACAACCATGATATAATCAGCAGTGCAACTGATGCTGATAGATTGAAATGCTAATTGAAGTGTTCCTGAGTTGAAGGAAAGAGAATGAGAAAGTAAGCCTAGCCTAAACAGTGATTTTCTCATGACCCGCCGAGTAGGGCCACGAGCCGTTTGTTGAGTCCAACCACAAAGACCTTGAGCAAACAAC
This sequence comes from Acestrorhynchus altus, assembly GCA_034509495.1. Classification (NCBI taxonomy): domain Eukaryota; kingdom Metazoa; phylum Chordata; class Actinopteri; order Characiformes; family Acestrorhynchidae; genus Acestrorhynchus; species Acestrorhynchus altus. The sequence continues at coordinate 12,569,740 of CM067511.1, read as the reverse complement.
CGGAATGGGGAAAGCAAAGAGCTCAAGCCAAACTGATGATGTTCAAGCACTTAGGACATTTGAATCTGAATGACAGTTTAATGACCCCTCTCTTCCATTCTGTCAAGTGCCCCCTGCAATTCGGGCCATGTTTTGTTGCCTTTGTAATTTGACTTTCAGTCAAACTCCCCGAGATCCTTGTAATTGTGGGCTGTAATTAAGTTTTGGGCGATGTGATACGCAACTCCACCACAGATGAAACCAAAGGGGGGGGTGTTTGTTGTGTTTGCACTGAACGCTTACATTGATCCGATGCCATGAAGATAACAGGAGCTGGACTGGATTTAAATGTTTGGTGAAAGTAAATGAAAGGTGACACTCGGAGAGTGAGCATGGAGCTGCTGCGTCTGCCTGGGTGCCGGTAATTAACTTTGCCGTGATGGGATCACAATTAATGCACCACTGTGATTATGACAGTTCTGTTGCCGTTCACACCCAGTGTGCAGCTGGCACAGGCGTGAGCTTTTAGCTGTCGGGTTTAAATAAGGTTCTCTTCCGCCCACTGCCTTCTGATCTTTCCACTTGACAGGACCTTACACGTCCTGTCTGGGGCATTTGTTTTTATCAACAGGATGTCTCACTCTTATCAAGGTATCTCACCCAGAAAGTACCTGTAGTAGACAGTTGCGCAGTTGCCCAACAGTGAAGTCAGAACTTTAAAATGTGAAATGAGACATATTTCAAGAAAAAAGAGCAAGTGTAGTGTTTAACTATAACTATAGTTGCTGGGGTTTGGAAAGCTCCCCAGCAAGCGCATAGGTGTAATTACAGTCACAGCATGACATTTTGATTATTGAATTTTGTACTGTATTGCAGTTTTTAGGAATTTCATGGGCCTGGAGGGACTTTTGGAAAGCTGTTTCATACTCTACAATGACAAATGCCATGTAATGAACCTGACCTACCTTTTGGCATTTGTTAATGCTTTTAAAATAAATATCCTACCTCTGTACCTTCTTCAGCTCTTTGTTATCCTGTCCTTGCACCTTAACTGGCTGCATTTTGGCTATAGGTCTATAGTTCTGAGTTACCTTGGATTGTTGAGTTTGGACTTGAGTTTGCTCCTCAAAGAGGAAGTGAAAAACAATCTCTAGGTGTGCCAGGTAAAACAGCACCTTCAGGTCAAAGGGACAAAAATGCTGGTGGTATTCCACCTTGTTGTGCTTGTCTCTGAAACAACAAGATCTGGGCTGGTCTTCAACCAGGTCTATGCCCAACTGTGCAAATGGCAGAGGGAGTGTGTTTATGAAACACAGGCCAAAAATCACTCACTATAAAGAGCCTGGATGTCCCACCTTCTCGCCATGCTCTTCCACAGCCATGGTCCCTTGGTTATTATGTCACAGCTCTCGTGGTACTCATGTGACCTCTCGCTCAGTAAGGGAATTTGCTACAGCAAGACATATTGAGGTGGGCTTTGAGTCTACCCTTTAGCCTCTCTTTCAAGCTCCAAAGAGAGTCCATGACTGTTTGTTAGACTGGGCTGGGAGGTCATTCCTATTACCTGTTAGCTTACTTAATTAGCTGTCCAGCTGTCCCTGCTGCCTGGCCTTCCATTGGTTGGTCACTGGCCCACACTGTGGGGGCAGAAAAATGACAGCATTCCAACCGTCTTGATACTTCTGGGTCAAGCTTACAGAAGTGGAATGCCTTCTGGTCCTGTCAGATTTGGTTCACATCCCTGGGGAGCTGATATTTTTATTGTGCTCTTCCTTGCAGTGAGATATTAATCCTAATTAGGGACTACTTATGTCCCCATTGACTTGTCTGTTCTGACTGCTTGACTGGAAGATGGTCCCCCGTTTTTTCACCATGGTGCACCTGTCCCACAGCCCAATTATGTCTACAGGGAAAATCCCCCACATGGAAGGATGCTGTAAGCTAACCTGGAGTGCAGTGGCACACAAAAATGAGAATGGAGAATAAAGGAGAACATTCTATCTGAGACTTGCTGAGAGTATTTGTGTTAACATGATGTCTTTTCTTTTCTCCTCTTATAAGGGCACAGTAAAGCAAGCACTCACAAGCATGAACCAAGTGGCTGAACATAAAATACAAAAAAATGTTCTAAGCTATGTGGCAATTATAAATAAATTCTATATAATATAAAATTTCAATAGAATAATGATTTCTGAGAATTCTGTGTGCTTAATTGCTTGAGTAATTCAAATGTCAGATACATTTGATTAAAAAAAAAAAAAGCCCCTTTTCTTTTCCGTCCTTTCAGAAAGAATTCAAAGCAGGAATCCAGCTGCGTTGGCATTGCCTGTTGAAATCAACCATCTTTCTGAGCTCACAGAAGTCGCTCATGACTCATGACAAGGCTTTTTTTTTGGAAGCCTTTGATTTCCTCCACATAATATGTGGTAATTAGACACACTCCTTTGGAGTTGAGCTCCAAAAATGAGCAGGGCTCTACAATTGCTCTCATTCGATATAATTTGCCAGGATTTCAAGAACAAGTCTGTGTGTACTGTGACAGCAAAAGCCACTGAATGTTCAATAAGCTGAAACAACATGTGATGTAATTGACTTTGCCTTATGTAGGCATCCTGCAAATTGCTTTTCTTATACACTTGAAAAATACAACAGTTACTGGTCAGATGACCCTCATTTCTAGCTGGTTAAATCGCTGCACACCATTCACAATCAATAACTCAATACCTTGCTATGACAATGGAAAACATCAACGTTAGGGTTTCATTCAAAAAGTGATTACATGGAGGCATCTTTGGTTTGATAAGTGGTTTAAGTGACTTTTGACTCTCTCTCTCTCTCTCTCTCTCTCTCTCTCTCTATATATATATATATATATATATATATATATATATATATATATATATATATATATATATATATATATATATATATAAATATATTTGCACAATTACAGGCATCATTCAGTTTCATGCTCTCATTTTCAAACTTATTTTGTCTTCTAGAATTGAACAGAACAGAGATACTTTACATAAACCAATCTTAAATGCAAAGAACTGCTGTTCAGCTCACTTACATTATTCTTTATTCAAGGTACTGCCTAGAACTTCCAAAGCAACAGCAGACCCATTTATATAAATGACAAACACAACAATAATAAATATACAACATAATATTCTCAGATTGAGAGTGTCAATGAATGGGGAGAATAGAAGAACAAAGCTATATAGAATAAATAATAAACTAGAGTTTTTGTTAACTTTCTATTTATGAATGTATAAAATTTTAACCTTGCCTTTATGACAATATAATAATATTTGCTGGTTTATTACAAAATAAGAGTCCTGAAGTACTAGCGTGTTACCCACCTCAAACCTAACATATTTACCCTTCAGTGAAACTTTACCTTTGAGTCTATTAATGTCTCCAAATAAGGCCAAGGAAATTGTAAAGAATAATATATATATATATATATATATATATATATATATATATATATATATATATATATATATATATATATATATATATATATATATATAAGCAGTGAGCCATCATCCTTATATCGCTTTTGGGCTTTCAGAGTGTGTAGCAGAGTCTGGACCTCAATTAAAAAAATACACTGGGGAAAAAACACCGTCACTAAACAATGAACAATAAATATTTGCAATTGGGGGGTTTTTTTCTTATTGCATCTTCACCAGACCTTCTACAATATGTATAGTTATATATATATTATATATGTATAATATATAATATATTATACACAGTCCATGAAATGTGACACAGGTTTAATTTCATTTAATGGATACTTTTCCTAAATAGGTGACAGAAATGGGTCTAGAAATGAGCATATAAAGCAAGGAAGGTTACTGGTACAATGTAATATAGGAGAATACTTTTTTTAACCAGTCAATACATGACTGATATGCATGGCTTGCTTTTGTAATTGTCTTGGTGCATTGGGCCCAAAGACAGACATGGCCATCTTTGCATGTGCTAAAATGGCTCTCAGAGTGAATTATCACTTTGAGCTTTGCCATGGACATGTCTATGTCCTTGGAGAGTATATCACAGCCAGGCTCACCTCACTAGCATAGGTACTTAAGATTTGGCACAAAACACGTCCATATTAAAATATACACAAATGCATTTCATTAGTGTAGATTAGAATTGTAGTTTATTCATTATAATTAATATGTTTATATAATTTGTATCAAAACATTCTTCATAAAGGCGTTTGGTACTAAAAAAAAAGGGTTACACCATGTGAACATTTGCTCTAATGACATCTCAAGTTCTGTTCTTAAATGACTGTTATTGAGTCTTATTGTGGAGTTGCATATCAGTTTTTCACGCCACTCATGTGACAAGAAAGTGCACAGAATGGAGCAAAAACCATAGCATTCCCCCAATCAGTCACATGAGTGGTCCAGCGCAAGCCAACGGTTTTTCATCCAAGTGTTCAACCATCTGAAACAGCTAATTACAGGCTTAATTGAGGCGAGCGAGTCTCATCCCTTTTGGATGGAAAAATTCCTGGACCCTCTGACAGAGTTATGAAGTGTCCTGGTGAGATGGCCTTCGGGGCAACATGTATTCAGCCTGGGCAAAGATTTTTAATGGTCCCCTGATGCTTTGATATTGGCTCAACCTCAGCTCAACCTTGGCCCAAATTTTCTTCCGCAGCAAACTTGGCAGGGATGTTTTCTCACAACATGCACAGAGTTCTGAAACCTCTCATCCTCTGAAGTTCTATAGGGTGCTTGCCTTAGTTCAAAGCATGTTAGATTAAAGATCTGCAGATATATACATGCTGGAGATTTCCATTAACATTTCAGTATTTGAGAAACATTCGAATTTACTGTGTATTTACTGTGTCTAAGATTATTGTTTAATGCAACCAAAGCATGGAAAAAATGCTTTGGTATTCCTGTATTCCTTTTGATCTTTGATACCAAGAGGGTATATATGAAAGACAAGGAAAGTAAAAGAAAGAAATCAGAAAACAAAGAAAGAAAAAAGGTCAGTGGAGAAAGTCCATTGCTAGGACCTGCACTGACACCACAATATGCTTTCCATCCCCTCTCATCATGGACTGCAGTTGCCCTCATATAGGGCAAGCTCTCCACAAGAATATAAAAGGTGGGTCCTGAAACCCATGATCAAAGTCAAGGAGGCTTGATGGAGCTGAACTTCCTCACTTTCTATTTCTGCACACGTCTCTCAGAAGAGCTTAGATGTTCTGAAATGCCCAACGATGCTTCAGCTTTCTTTATAACACTACACCACCCTGCAGTTGACCTTCTACAAGTTTCAGTCTTTTTCTGAAGTTTGAGGATTGGAACTGTTGGAGAATTGAGACTGTGTGTGCTGAGTGTCACAAATTAATAAATGTACAAGTTTACCTGATATCCTCAAAGGTCTCTATCACACTCAATATTGTCACCTCTTTCTAATCCATTTCCACTGCCGTCCTACTTTAAATACTGTAAAAATGCATTACACCCCATCGCCACTGTGCTGTCTGGAGACAGCATAATCTTCTTTATTTTCTCTCTTGCTGAGAATACGTCAAGCAGAATATATTTCGGTAACGCTAATCCTGTTACTTGTGCATTTAAGTTCAGGCCAGTGAATTTTTGAACTCTGTTAAAGTGCCTAGTTTCATGGATTAACAGGAAACCTAATAGGATTTAGTGTAATACTTCTACTTTTAGCTCCTCTAAATGGCAAAGACAGTTTGGGGAAATGGGACCATTATGTTTTAATGACATCATTTAGAGTTGAACTATGATCCTGGGGTTACGGTAAGATCTTTGGGCATAATTAATTTACCATGCCCCCCAATGTAAAATGCAAAAAAAAAAAAAAAAATCCCTGTGCCTTTTATGGAATCATTTAATGCCCCCTGCTTATACCTCCGGTTATATAAAAGAAAATGTTCAAAATGTGATCATCTAAAACCAAAGTCTAGCACACAAATGGAAAATTAATTGTCTGTGAAAAGCTCATGAAGTGATTTCCCTAGGGATTGCTGACAGCATAGTCTTAAAGTCTAGAGTAATGAAACATAACGGTGCACAGCAATGCTAACATGGTAATATGTTTTTTTTTTTTTGTTTTGTTTTTTTCATTTCTGATATCACACAAAACCCAGATGTATGCATTTGTGCTCAGAAGAAGCACTAAGGAGTAATGAGTTTGTGTTATTTAGCTAACGTAGCTGAATGATGGCTGTTAGGGGAGAAATCATCAGTGTCTACCCACCTATTTACATTTATTTAGAGTTCAAATACGCCTACAGCATATGGTTCAGAGATATAACCTCTCATACCATATTATATCATATTATATCTCCGAACTCTGGTTAAGGATGGAATTTTGGGAGGCTCAATCAATAAGCAGAGCCAGGAGTGAAATGTAGGACTCCTGAATAAGGAGAAGTACTGCTACTGGGGTCCAAATACTTCTAGAAACAGAAGCTGAAGATGGAAATTCATAGACCAGAAGAGTGAAATAGTGGAGGAGCTTCAACTGTGGTTCTTTTCTCAAATATAATGGATGATGGATTTTTGCTGATGTTAGTTACATTAGAAATCATTGAACCATTGTAAACATGGTTAAAGTTGAGATCTCATATGTTTACATAAGCAGTTCTGTTTGCATGTTATAGTCAGACTAAGGTCTCAAGTTGAGATCAACCTTATTAAAATATTTTGTTCATATCACTATTTAGGATAGATTAGACATGTAGATGCTTATATTTCTCTATTGACTCACATGCAGAGGATTTGCAACATGGGGCTTTTTGTGTAGTACCACATGTGTAATGACAGCTTTTTCACACCTAAACAAAATGAGAAAGGGGTTCACTTTGAGGAGAAGATTCCTCATGTTCAGCATTTTGTCAGAAATTGACATCATTGCTATTTAAATTGAAGAAGTAACAAAACAGCTTCAGTTCTGTTATGTTGGTTGGTTGCTTCAGGTGCTTCCACAATATTTCTACTAGATTAAGGTCAGGATTTTGACTTGGATACTCCAAAACATTCTTTAATGATTCTTCAGTAGAATGACTTGTGTGCTTAGGGTCATTGTCCTGCTACATGATCCACATTCTCTTGAGATTCAGCTCACAGATACTCATCCTTACATTTTCCTTTAGAATTTGTTGGTATAATTGTGAATTCATGGTTCCACTAAGGTAAGCCCTCCTAGCCCAGATTCAGCTTGATTCTACCACCACCATGCTTCACAAATGGGATTTTTATGATGGAGTGCAGTGTTTTCCTTTCTCCAAAAACAATATTTATCTGTATTTATTTATTGGTCTGTAAATCTACTAATTTCACCTTCAAATTATCTGCTCACCTAAAGGACCACTTACTTTTCCACTCACATATATGTAATATTAGATTTTGTTTCTCAGTAAATAAATGTAATAAGTGTAAATTTATGCAGAAATATAAAAAAAAATCTAAAGGCTTCACACACATTCAAGCATCACTGTATGCATTACGTTTGCAACAGATTTTATACCAGTTATAAAATGGTTTAAATCCCATACTGAGAATGGCCACTAAAGAGCACGCAGAATAGAGCTATCTAAGGTTAGTCAGGTTATTATATAATGGAAATGGAAATGTTGCAGGATATTTCAATTAGACAGACCTATTAGGATAATCTGATAAGATACTTTAAGTCTAGCCAGGTTATCCTGCAGTGTTTATGAGAATGACCATCAGAATGAATGATTGAAAAACTGTTGAGTGGAGGGGATCACTGATTGTGAACATGTAACAGCACCTACGCACTTCACTCAGTGGGATGTCCTCACTGTGTTTGTTCTCTTGCTTTGACATCTTTCTCTGTGTGTGACGAACACCTCTGGGATCAGGTAGAGCTGTTCAATCCTCTGTGACTTTTTGAGTGTGATCTTCATGCCCCCAATCAAATGTCACATGTCACGTACTGTCAAGGCAAATTTTGATAAATGGCAGCTTCAGCGCTGATCTAATGACCACGGAAGCTTGGTGCTGGAGGCCTCTGCAAAGAGATGCTCAGTTAGGAATCAGAAATGCTAAATACACAAGTCACCTTTGGTGAAATGCTGGCTTTTGTTTTGTTGGATCTCTTGGCATCCCTCACGTGTGGGGCCATTGTTTGGGCTTTTAAATTGATGAGTGAAGGAGAAGTGTATTGCAATATTAATTATTAATTTCACATTGTGACGGAGAGAGAGACAGAGAAGGGGAGAGAGGGGGAAAAAAGCAATAGTGGATCAAACAAGCCAAATGAATCAGAATTACTTTATGTGTGAAACAAAGGGCCTGAGAAGCGAGATGAATATCAATGCAGGGCTGTGTTTCGCTCATAATGATACAGGCAGACTCCGGCCCTGTGGACCTCTCCGCTAATGACCTACTGCAGTGTGGAAATTGCTATCGGGATTGCTAAGGGACCGGACTGTGCTCTTCCTTGCCGAAACATGGCTAAAAACTGCAAGACAGAGAGGAGAAAAATACATATTTATGAAAAACAGCAGAAACTGCATCCCGGTGATGATAATGTGACACCATAAAAGAGACACTCACTAAAGAGACACAGCATGGCAGCTGTGGCTGACATGTTTCCTCTGTCATATGTGAGCAAGTAATGGTGCCTATGGCATGTATTGACTAAACAGTATTGACTGCATGGTGTTTCATTCAGGTTTTCAACATTGTGCTAATTATTGCCTGTGTTTATTGCCAAGATTGTTTAAGTATGTATGTAAAGTTGGTGTGTGAACTATGAGTGAAATGCATGTCACTGATTTTAGAACAAAACCTTTCATGATGCATAGCAGTAACAACAATAAAGATGGTAAAAGTATTTTGAATAAAATCCCAAATATTTCAGCAATGGATTTTTTTCTTGATAAACTAAAGTCTCAATAGACAGTCATTGGAAAATGTTAGGACACCCCAAGAACATCTTTGACTTTTTAACATATATATTGAAAGGTAGGAGTGATAAAACTAAACATATAAAACTAAAGAAAATGTGTTTTATACATAATTTGCAAAATGTAATTAATAGAAATGCAATTTTCTTTTAAGGAAAAATCATAGCCAATGACCTAATTGCTGGTATTTCCTCCTTTGGCTGAAATGCTGTCAATTAGATGTTTCCTATAACCATCTACCAGTCTCTAACTTCTTCCGCTTATCCGGGGTCGGGTCGCGGGGGCAGCAGTCTGAGCAGGGATGCCCAGACCTCCCTCTCCCCAGACTCCTCAGCCAGCTCCCCGGGAGGGACCCCAAGGCGTTCCCAGGCCTGCCGAGAGACATAGTCCCTCCAGCGTGTCCTTGGTCTACCCTGCTGTCTCCTCCCGGTGGGATGTGCCTGGAACACCTCCCCGGGGAGACGTCCAGGGGACATCCGAAAAAGATGCCCGAGCCACCTCAACTGGTTCCTCTCGATGTAGAGGAGCAGCGGCTATACTCATAGCTTCACCACAACAGACCGATACACCGACCGCATGACTGCGGTGGCAGCACCAATCCGCCTGTCAATCTCATGCTCCCTCTCACCCCCACTCGTGAACAAGACCCCAAGATACTTGAACTCCTCCACTTGGGGCAGGACCGCTCCACCGATCTGGAGGGGGCAAGCCACCCTCTTCCGGTCGAGAACCATGGCCTCAGATTTGGAGGTGCTGATTCGCATCCCAGCCGCTTCACACTTAGCTACGAACCGCTCCAGTGCCTGCTGAAGGTCCTGGCTCGAAGAAGCCATCAGGACAGCATCATCCGCAAAAAGCAGAGATGATATCCTGTGGTTCCCAAATTGGACTCCCTCTGGCTCCTGGCTGCGCCTAGAAATTCTGTCCATAAAGATTATGAACAGAACTGGTGACAAAGGGCAGCCCTGCTGGAGTCCAACATTCACTGTGAACAGGCCGGATTTATTGCCGGCAATGCAAACCAAGCTCCTGTTCCGGTCATACAAGGACCTGACAGCCATTAACAGAGGGCCCCGGACCCCGTTTTCCCGGAGCACTCCCCACAGAATACCCCAAGGGACACGGTCGAATGTCTACTCCAAATACACAAAACACATGTGGACTGTTTGAGCAAACTCCCATGAACCCTCGAGCACCCTCTGAAGAGTGTAGAGCTGGTCCAGTGTTCCTCGGCCAGGACAAAAACCGCATTGTTTCTCAATGGCCGAATTCGTCTCTCCAGTACCCTGGCGTAGACTTTCCCGGGGAGCCTGAGAAGAGTGATCCCCCTATAGTTGGAACACACTCTCCGGTCCCCCTTTTTAAACAGGGAAACCACCACCCCGGTCTGCCACTCCAGGGGCACTGTCCCCGTCCCTTCCACTGCCCAGCGATAACCCCCATTTGAGGTCAACAGCTCCCCACCCACACTGTAAACAGTGTCGGCAGGGTACTGCTTCCCCCTTCTGAGGGGCTTCCCCAGAATCGCTTCGGGGCCGACCGATAGTCCTTCTACAAGGCCTCCCTGAACTCCTCCCTGCACCTGGTTTTTGCCTTCTTGACTGCCCAAGCAGCAGCACGCTTTACCTCCCAGTACCTGTCGGCTGCATCTGAAGACCCAGAGGCCAACATGGCCCGATAAGTCTTCTTCTTCAACTTGACGGCATCCCTTACTTCCGGTGTCCACCACCGGGTTCAGGGATTGCCGCCACTGAAGGCACCAGCGACCTTACGCACACAACTCCGGACGGCCACGTTGACGATGGAGGCAGAGAACCTGGTCCACTCAGACTGAATGTCCCCAGCCTCCCCAGGTAGCTGTGAGAAACTCTCCTGGAGGTGGGAGTTGAAAGCTTCTCTGACAGGGGCCACAGCCAGATGTTCCCAGCAGACCCAAAGACTTGATCCAAGGAGCTAGGGGTTCTTTACCCAGGGGTTCTTTACCCCCTGTCAGGGTCTCCCATGGCAAACAGTTCCAAGCTGATGGTTCCAATCAAGAGCAGTTCAAAAACCCTAATGAACAATCATAGTAAAGGCCTCGCAATTTCGCCTGGTATGGCACAACCGGGGCCCCACCTTGAAGCCAGGCCTGGGGTTGGGCCTCGGGATTGAGTGCCTGGTGGCCAGATCTTTGCCCATGGGGCTATTGTGGGCTTGCTTACAGCTCCCCAGCTCAGCCGTCTCATGTTGGAGTTTACCCCGGTGAATGAGAGGGTCGCCTCTTTGCGCCTTCGGGTAGGAGAGAGGACTCTGATTGTAGTTTGTGCCTATGGGCCGAACAGCAGTGCAGAGTACCAGACCTTCTTGGGGTCCTTAGGGGGGATACTGAAAAGTGCCCCAACTGTGGACTCCATTGTTCTGCTTGGGGACTTCAATGCCCACATGGGCGACGACAGTGACACCTGGAGAGGGGTGATTGGGAGGAACGGCCTCCCTGATCAGAACTCGAGTGGAGTTCTGTTGTTGGACTTCTGTACCAGTTACGGATTGTACATAAGGAACACCATGTTCGAGCATAAGTGCACATGGCACCAGGACACCCTAGGCCAGAGATCAATGATAGAATTTGTTATTGTCTCATCTGATCTCCAGCCCTATGTCTTGGACACTCAGGTGAAGAGAGGGGCAGAGCTGCCAACCGATGACTACCTGGTGGTGACTTGGATCCAGTGGTGGAGGGGCAGGCTGAAGAAATCAAATCAAATCAAAAATATATTTGTATAGCGCTCTTCACATCTGAAGTTTCACAGAGCAGCTTTACATAAATCAAGAAATAAAACAACTGATAATAGATCCCTTAGTGAGCAAGCCAAAGGGCAACAGTGGCAAGGAAAAAGTCCCTCAGAGCTGGAGGAAGAAACCTTGGGAGGAACCAGGCTCACAGGGGTGAGGACCCATCCTCCTCTGGTAAAATTACTTATACACAGTTAGGACCCTGGCAGCAGCATTTTGAACTGAAGTCTATTTAGGTTCCTCCTTGAACAACCTCACAATAGTTCAGATCTGAACCCCATTGAGCTGTTGTGGGAGCAGCTTGACCGTATGGTACACCAGAAGTGCCCATCCAACCAATCCAACTTGTGGGAGCTGCTTCTAGAAGCGTGGGGTGCAATTTCTCCAGCTTACCTCAACAAATTAACAGCTAGAATGCCAAAGGTGTGCAATGCTGTAATTGCTGCAAATGGAGGATTCTTTGACGAAAGCAAAGTTTGATGTAAAACAATGTTATTTCCAATACAAATCATTATTTCTAACCTTGTCAATGTCTTGACTCTATTTTCTATTAATTTCACTATGTATGGTGGTGAATAAGTGTGACTTTTCATGGAAAACACAAAATTGTTTGGGTGACCCCAAACTTTTGAACGGTAGTGTATGTGTTGGTCAAACAATAAATCTGAATCAATTATAACATCTTTTTGCTACTGTACTAGGTACAACTGAGAAATCAGCCAGATTTAGCATTAAATCTGATCATTTTTTCCTTCTTTTTTCTTCTTTCTTTTAGGACCCAAAAGGAGGAGCTCTGTTTTGTTACTATTTAGAAGGAGAAAGTTATGAAACATCCAATCATCAGGTTTGGCTGATATATACAATTGAGTATCATCTGCGTAACAGTGGAAGTTAATGGCATCTAGCAAATCTAGCAGCACAAGTAGGCACACACAACCTTGATCAAAGGCAAGAAGAAGACCATTTGTAATCCTAACTAGGGCTGTCTCAGTACTATTATGAGGCCTGAAACCAGATTGGAAGTTTTCATTTATGTGATTCCTGTGAAGGTATCTGCACAGATGTTGAGTCACCACTTTTTCTAAACTCTTAGGTATAAATGGTAGATTAGAAATAGGTCTGTAATTAGACAGTACACACTATAGGTATGTGACTTAAAATTAAGAGAAGAGTTTACTATTGCTAAGAGAGGTTTGAATATAGCTGGCAGCACTTCTTTAAGTAGGTTTGATGAGCATCTAGACAGCAGGTAGAAGAATTTGTGGAGGAAGTACTTTTCTCTAATTCTGACTGAAAGTGGAAGTGCGTGAAAGGTTTCCAACTTTTCTTCTATATCTATATTTTGATCTCTGTCAGCCACAACAGATGAAAAACTGTTTGGATTTAATATTATGGTTTGAATTTTCTGTCTAATATTTTCTATTTTATGATTGAAAAAGTCCATATAGATATTACTGGTGAAATTTGATGAAATCTGGGGTCGTGTACTTGCCTGAATTTTTATAAGTTTTGAGATCTCTACTGGATGTGTTGGATAGTAATCTGGTGTTAAAAATCAGGTAGGTTTTCAATCATTTTTAGGCTGTAGTTGATCTTATTAAATGCTTCATGCAGCAACAAGGGGACATGAATACATTAAATAGCTTAAAGGAAACATACATAGCTCAAAGGAAATTAAATAATTATCTGAGATGGCTGAGGTTTGGGGAAGAGTATTTAAGTTATCTATGCCAACACTGAGGGTCACAACCAAATCCAGATTGTGATTACAGTAGTGTGTCGGCCTGGTTATATTCTGGATAATATCAACAGAGTCTAGGATTGAGGTAAACACCTTTTTTAATGGATCGTCTACCTTCTCAAAGTGAACATTAAAGTCTCCTACAATTATTACTTTATCACTGCAGACTGCTATGTCTGCAGCAAAGTCATTAAATTATTTAAAAAAAACTCTAGTTGGGTCCTGGAGGTCTATAAACATTAATTAATGACAGTGTGTTCTTGTTTATGGCTGGATTAGTTATGTTATGAGCCACAATCTCAATGGAATGAAGGTGTTATAGTGTATTTGATTAATTTCTAAAATATTTTGGTAAGTTATAGACAGACTTCGCCTCCTCTACCTGATAGTCTTGGGTTGTGCACATGACTAAAACCTTCAGGTGTGGCTTCATTTAGTGCCAGGTATTCATCAAGTCTAATCCAAGTTTCATTGAGGCACAAAATATTGAGATTCTGATCATTTATAATTTCTTTCATAATGACTGCCTTTGAATTGAGTGATCTAATATTGAGTAGACCACACTTTAGATTTGAGGCGTTACCTTTATAATTTGAAGTCTGAATATTGATTAAGTTTTTAAGACAGTCTGTTTTAGTTTTGTTCTGTGTTTAGCTTTAATTTGGGGGCACAGACACAGTCTCAATACTGCTGAACCACTGTGACACCTCAGAGCAGCTCACAGATGGTCGGTTTAGCCTGACTATGGGCCATGCTGCATGAAAATAAACCAGCACCCTCGTGTGTGGAGTGGGCACCATCCCTACCTATAAGACCAGGCTTGCCCTTGAAATTTCCCTAATTGTTAATAAAGCCCACTTTGTTTTCTGAACACCACTTGCACATCCAGCAGTTCAACGCTGTACGCCTGCTGTAGGCTTCAGTGCTGTGCAGCATTGGGATGGGGCCAGAGCAAATTATTGCATCGGACATCATCTGGGCCACTTTAATCACCTCTATAATATTATCCTTAATCACTTCACTCTGCCGCAGATGGATATCTTTGGCCCCTACATAGATTACTATCCTTGAATATTTCCTATTTGCGAACTTAAGAACGTCCGATGCCCTGGCTCCCCGTAAACAGCTGTGACGGCTGGTGCCCCTAGAGGACTACCTATTTTCACATCTCGGACAATACAATCTCATTTGACCAGAGTTCTTTTAACAGGCTCCTCAACGGGTGCTTCGCTGAGCGGGGCAAACCTGTTTGACACATGAGCAGGGGGGAGCGGTGTTTGAGTGGGTTAGCTTTGGCCTTAGCCTTAGCCGCCGAGACGTCACACATTCACACTGCTGTGAGGACCCTGAGGTCGAGGGGGTCCTGACTCTCCCTGAGGCACCCGTGGCTGCTAATACTGACTTTAACTCTCTATCCTTCAGTAAACCCCAGATACACACCTCTAACTTCTCCACATTTTCCAACAGGGAGCTAACTATCTGACACTTGGCACAAACACTATCACTATCTCCAGGGCTGGAAAAGGGGTTTACACTAAACGTGCCACACTGAGCAAGTAAACAAACAAGCAGCAGACATGGTTAAACAGGTACTCACCGCTTCTGTGTAGAATAAAGAACTTACACCAAACAGCAAACAAACCAGCAGGAGAATACAGCTACTCCACTTTCCGAGAGCTGCAGAAAAATCTGAAAAAAAGATCTAAAATGATTAATGTGGAAGGAGTTTCACAAGTTGCACAAATAGCAAACAAGCTCAGCAAGCCGTCAGCAGACAGCTACAACAGCTAACTTAGCTAACATTTTCCCACTCTTTCATACAGAATTCTTTCAGCTATATGAGATTTCAGTGTCAATCTTTGTAGTCTCATATTTTCCTCAAGCCTTCTCTGATACAAGAAATATTTCAGATTGGTTTATATGACAGAGAGCTCTCCCTGCAGCAAAGCAGCCCCAAATCATGACACTTCCACCACTATGCTTCCTAGTTGGTTTGAGGTTCTTGTGCACAAATTCTATGCATGGTTTGTGGCAAACATGTCTTCTGTTACTTTCTTCTCTCTACGTGTCCTTTGTTCATGTGTTGTTAACCTTTTTATTTTTTGATTTGTGTAAACTGCTCACCTGATGATGTGACAAGTGTTGTGAAAGTGATATACAAATATTGTTGATTTGATTTGATTTACTGTGACAGTAAATCAATGCCTAAAGCACATTGTTCTAGGAGTCCTCTTCTTCCTCTATGAGTTCTGTGGCAAAATTTAGTCTTGCCCTGGTGTTCTTCTATTTTTCTTTTTATTATAAGGTTTTCTTCCTAACACGTCACATGAAAATCAAATTTGTTTGTTCTGTTTCTAATGGTAGATGCTGCATTTTGACATCAACTGTATTAAAAGCTAACTGTAGATAGATACTTTGTTTATCTTGTGGTCTGATTTTGACCCTTGTTGGCAGTTTTTAAATGTAAATAATATAAGGCTCTATAAGGCTCAATTATAATTATAATAATTATAAGGCTCAATTATAATTATAATAATTATCTTCTGGACAGTAGAACAGCTGATTTCTAATTGTTATAATATCTTTAAAATCCCTACCCAGACTCATCTGCACCCATAACATTCTTTCTGAAGGCCTCAGAGAGCTCTTTGGATTTGGCCAGTATGATACCACTCACGTCAACAATCAATTAAATAAGACAGTCTTCTCTAATGATGGTCAAATCAGATGCAGCTGATGTGCAGCACCTGAGTCCAGTTTTATGCATTTTAAGTAGTAAGAACTGTTGGGGTGTCCAACTTAAATAATTACTTAAATATGAAAAACTTAAATATGTTAATGTTAGTGTTCATGCTAGTTTCCTAACCTTTTCATATAATATTAAGGTGTAACTTTTTCAAAATGTGTCACTGCTTTGGTGCAAACCATGAGACAAAAAAATTACATTTATGGCATTTTGCAGACACTAATCCAAATGTTTGTCTTTTAATTTCAGTTTTGTTAGAGGAATTTGGAAAGCATTTAAATATCTGCTGAGGGCTGAAGGCTAAAGGCTAAAGGCTAAAGACTAAATATGGCACAGAGCAGTGGCCAAAAAAGTTTTATCTTTATGTCTGCCTGGAAAAGGACAGAGATGTAATTCAACCTGTCATTTACTCAAACACAGACTTTCAAAGTCAATTCAGAGAGTTCCCGCAGTGGTGCACACTTACAAATGAGGGTTCTTCAAGGGTTCTTCAGTAAAGAAAACATGAACACTCAAAGAATTCTATGCATGAATAACAAACAGCATAACAGTGGAAAAAAACGTTCTTTATAGAACCCTCTACAGCACATTCTCCATCAGTCTCTTTCACAATGGGAATAACCCTATCATGCAAAGGATTCATGGTTCTATATAGAACCGTTATCTTTACTGAAGAGCCTCCTTTTTAAAGTGTGTAGAAATAGTACACATTTTCAAATAATGGGGGGGAGGGGGGTGGTCTTGGATTTGAGCATTTCTCTCATCATAATTTTACTGGCCTTCTCCAGCCCCACTGCTGGATCTGAGCAAGGCTCTCTCACACATTTCCAGTAGTGTATTAGCAAAGGTTATGGCTATGGATCTACGTGGGATAGAAGAAGGGAAACAAAAACTGCTTTGAATTCAATCTGACTTGAGGGCTAGGTTCAGAATGGAGAGGAGAGATATGAGGAAAAAATACTGTCAGTCTAATGTGTGTGTGTGTGTGTGTGTGTGTGTGTGTGTGTGAGAGAGAGAGAGAGAGAGAGAGAGAGAGAGAGAGAGAGAGAGAGAGAGAGGGAGAGAGATGTATGTGGGTACTAAAGTGACTGTGTGTCACATTTATTTGGTCTGGAATTTGATACCCCCAACATGATAAATGCTCTCTGGCAGATCAGGCCAGTTGTGTTATGTCATCTCCATAACCTCACCCATATTTGCTTAGCATCAGTGAAAGCATATGCAGAGAGTGAAAGCGGTGTTTTCCCATGGAATTTCTTTCTTGTTGAAGCTGGTAGCCATTTCAAATGGTGTAAATAGGAAACACTGATGGTCAAAAACAGAAAGACCAGATGAGACACAGAGAACTACAAAATGTGCAATGAGTTTCTTTGGAAAATGAAAACAAGATTAAATGGAGTGTACAGAAGAAAAAGAAACAAATCATATCACATCATCTGTCAAACATGGTAGAGGCAGTGTTATGGCATGAGCATGCCTCTCTGCCTACAGAATTGGGTCACTGGAGTTTGCTTATGATATGAGTGTTAACAGAAGTTGTAGGAAGAATTCTAAAGTGTACAGAGCTATTCTTTACAGATTCAGTCAAATGATGCAAAACGTGTGGTGCTTCATTGTACAGATGGCTAATGACCCAAAACAAATTGGAAAATAAACTCAAAAGCTTCTTAGAAATGTATTTGTCAACCCATTGACCTCAACCCATTGAGCACACTTTTTACTTATGAAGACAAACTAAAGGCAGAAAGACCCACAAACAAGCAGCAGCTGAAGCTAACTGAAAACCTGGAAATGCATCTCAAATGAAAAAAAACTGGTGATGTTCATGTGTGTTCCAGACTTCCCACTGCAACTAACTGCAAATTAGATTAGATTTAAATTGTATAAAGCTAAATTGTATTAAATTGTATAAAGTTTATAAAAATAATCTATTTATAGTTAGTTTGTTAAATAACTTTGGAGTGTTTGAAAATAGATGGACATTAAAATGGCTTTAATTCCTCAATGATTAATGCAATACTGTTGTTTAAACCCCTTGAGTTAATACTAAAACTTAATTGCCTCTTCACTTAATTGCTCCAATTTAAATCCATTGAGGTAATGTACAAAGGCAAAGCTGAAAAAAAAGAAACTGTCACTATCCAAATGCTTATGGACTTGACTGTATACCGAGAGGTATAGAGAGAGAGATGAGTATGTGTGTGTGTGTGTGTGTGTGTGTGTGTGTGTGTGTGTGTGTGTGTGTGTGTGTGTGTGTGTGTATGTGTTTGTGTTCATGTGTTTGTGCCTGTGTGTGTGTGGAGAGGGGAGAGAGAGAGAGAGCGAGAGAGAGAGAATAATTACCCAAGGCCCAGAGAGAAATTCCACAATGTGTGTGTGTATGCTTGTGTGAGTTTGTGGGTGTCTTGTGTGCGCATATATGCACTCCTGCAAGAACTTTTACATTATGGTGATGGGGGTTCAAATTTGCCTAGGGACGTCTGTTTTGAGTGCATCATCTTTGGAAGCATTTTAATTGTACTTTAATATTGAGGCTGCGAAATAAACAAAGTGGTGCAATCTCTCTGTGCAGTGGCAGGGACACCAGGGGACTTGGCTAAATGCATAAAGTGCCACGTTAATGCAAATGCTGCAGTGTATCCATCATGTTCATCCAAACACACAAACATCCAGACCTCGAGTGTATGAGACCCTGGGACTTGGAGGCTTATCATGTGCTTTTGTATGGCGGAATATGGAGGATGTCTCAAGAGATGGGCAAAACACTGTATACAAACTTTGAATGCCTTTGCATCTGTTGTGTTTTTATTTAAGACTACAGATGTTTATTGATGACACATGATGTGTATTACCATTTTAACAGGAATATATCTCTAGGTTGATTTATTTTGATGCAAATCTGTGACCCAGAGGAACAATTCAAAAAGTCTATACAAGTAAATCAGAGCTGCTATGCTTTAGAAGTTTAGATTGTTGTAACTTTTTGTTACACATTTCATTTTTGAGTCATAATTATGCAAACATAATTACATAATATGTAAATATGTTGATGTAAATGATATAGTAAAACATATTACAGGTTTATCAGTTCCCACAAAGCAAAACTGTCTCAAAATTATATATCAAAATATATAATATATATCAAACTTTACTTTATCAGGTTTTAATAATACAATGAAATGTTATTGTCTGTGCTACTGTCAAACAAGATCCTTACTTTGAAGCATTTATCTGTTAAATAATGATCATTTTTGTGCAAAAATTCCTCTAAAATATATCCTTTTGGGCTAATTTCATAAACAAGAGACAAATTTCCCTTTGTAACTATAAACTTTAGCATAAAAAAAATTAATTATAATTAAAAAAAGGTTTTGTGATCAATCAATCAGTTGTCACATGGCAGCTTTAAAGAAATTCGGGTCCAAGCCTCAACTGAGCAGTTGCAGTTGGCAACAGTGACAAGGAAAACCTCCCTCAGGCTAGGAGGAAGAAACCTTGAGCAAAACCAAGGCTCAAGAGAGGAACCCATCCTCCTCTGGTTGACACCTGCTCTGGTGATGAGTTATGTGACAATGGAAGTGTGAGTAGGATACAAACTCCCTTGTGTCTACACAGCCCTCAAAAAACAGATGTACTATCAAAGCGATTAGTGATTATATATTTTATGTCATAATACCATTGAAAATAGAGAAAAAAAGAGTGAAAGAACAGACTTGTTTGATATTCTGGAAGATTTGGGTGAATGTTCTGTATGGTGTCATAAACTAAAAGGATGTTTCAAGCATGAGCTGTTCAATGGATTCTCACAATAATGCTAAAAATAATATTTCTTCAGTATAGCAACACAGGGGCTGAAGAACATACCCATAAGTATCAAATTCTATGAATTTATAAATCAGTATCAGTCTTTTAAAACACTATACATACCGTGTTTTCCGGACTATAGAGCGCACCGGAATATAAGCTGCACCCCCAAAGTTTTTTTTTAAGAAACTGGAAAGTAACATATACAAGCCGCACCTGGATAAACGCCGCTGATATCTACTGAACTGATAATGTAGTTTAACTGAACACAAATGAACTAGTTTCTGAACAGTGTCAGTGTTGCTCTCCGTGTCGCTGTCATCCCGGGGTGAAGCTGGCTCTGAAGCTGTGGTGCCCTCTTCACACAGCAGTCCAGCCTTTCGGAACCCATTGGTGATGGTAGATTCCTTCACGCTGATCCACTAACAGACATCAGAAAATGATGCTCTGCGCATGCGGCCAGTTTTTGTGAAGGATTTGTCCAACCAAAATTCTCCGTGGTGGTGGCTGCTTGCATGTGCTAACTGAAAATGAACATCTTCTTCTGTGATTCCACCCTTTTTCACTTTCTGCTAAAGTGCCCCCTGACAGGTGAAGAAAAATCCACACCTCATTATAAGCCACGTGGTTTAAAGCGTGGAAAAAAAGTAGCAGCTTATAGTCCGGAATATACTGTAATTATTAATTATTCTCATGATTACATGACATTTATGACATTGTATTAAAATAAATTAAAATATACATGAAAACCATTCCCTGCTCCCTCCATGGTAATGGAATGATGGATATGATTTTATCAAAAGGTAGATCACAACAGAACAAAATGTGATAAAGATTAAGATAGATTTTAATAATTAAATATGAATTTTGCTTGATATTGTACTATTTTCCTCGCTTAAACCATATCTAATCTAAAATCTCACATCTCAAAATCTGAAATCTCTCAGTATTGTCAACAGGAAAGTGCTTCCCTGTTCAGATGTATTTTTATTGATTTCAATAAGGAATCTGATGTTCTTATCCTTTAGAACTGTGATTTCATAGTTTGACGTACATTTGTTCACCAGTAAATTAGAAAAGCATTCATAAGACAAAGTCATACATACCAGATATAGTTACTGGCTAGTTAAGGCTACTAAAATGTGTCTTCATTTGGAACTTAAAAAATAACAGAATTTAACTATTTGTGTGAATTCAACCATTTTTTGATCATTTTCATTTTGTTTTGTTTTGTTTTTGGCTAATAAGGACTAAAAACACTTTTTATATCATAAATTGTTTTGGAAATTGATTATCCTGAGTGTTTTTCAGCTGAAAATACTTGATAGTTATATATATATATATATATATANGTGAATGGGGTTCCCAACTGCTTTTTCAAGAAATTGAACTTAACAATACTAGGTTACATATATGGTATATATATATTAAGGTAGGGGTGTCCAATCTAATCCACAAACAACCACTTGTGACACATGATTTCACTTATTTAATCAACAGGCCAGGTTTCAAACAACTGACAATCAAACAAAAAATCAATTTGGCTAGAATGAAAACCTGCAGCCACTCCGGCCCTTTGTGGACAGGATTGGACACCCCTGTACTAAGGTTTTTTTTAGTAATTCTTTTTGTAAATTCTCTTATACATGGTTATAGAATTATATATTATTAAATTCAGACACTAAACGACTGTCGTAGAGAGGAGGACTCTAAAAGCCCTGATCCTTGATCAACAGAGATACTATATATATATATATATATATATATATATATATATATATATATATAAACAACTTGAATGCTTTTTTGAATAATTTATATATATATAATTATATATATGAATCAGCATTATCCCTTTTCAGGATTAATACTGTCAGATGTCAAGACACCTTGATTTCATACAATGTCTATTCATTTTGCTAAAACTGGAATAAGATATTCATAAATCTGCAGGGAATTGTTTTATAAATACATTATTTAATGATAATGAATGTGTTATGGAGCCATTATGTAGGTAGTGTTCAAATAAAGTGGTACCAAATGATTCTTCCAGTGTAGCTATATTGGGTTGGGAGCATAAATGCTGGAAAAAGATTTTATTAATATCAATTATCTGAAACATACCCAAAGGCTCTTGTCCAGCACACTTTTTAAAGTGAAAAACATATTTTAACTTTATTTTACCCAAATATTTGTAAACATAACATCAGTCGGACACCAAGGTTGTGAAATCATCCTTGGAGGCCTTTACAGCAATGCAGCGACCTCTTAGCCATCCCTACACTGACTCACTGTAGATTGAAGGTTGCTGTTGGGGGCGACTCTGGTTTCATTTAAAATGTTTTTTGGAACCAAGTCAAAAATGTTCTTAGGGGTCTACATTTTGACAGACAGTAACGTTTGGCCACCTCCTAATTTACGCCTTCTCCAAGCTATCAAATGGATCTTTAATTCAAAGCCTTTGCCTTGACCCTACAGGACTGGTTTGAAATTACAAATGAAAGCGAGCATGAAAAGCAGGAGAGTGGATTATAGGCAGCGGAGATGCGAATGCATGATTGCAGTGAAAATTGTTGCTGTTCAATTTTGCAGACGGCCTCTTTCCAGCAATGCCATTAAAATTTGTTTTCTGCCACCTGCCCTGATGTGTGATTGTCAGGGCGGAAGTGGCATTTTGTCAGCAGGAATTCCGACTGTAAACAAATCAGCACCTTGGCAGAGTGGATTAGTGACTGCTCCCTATTGATCGCAACAAGATCTCCTGATGCTACTGTCTCATACACACACTCCCAGACATCAGCGTGTATAGAGACAAAGGAAAGTGACCTACCCAGTGCAAGAAAAACATGATAAAAACTTTTGTTATTTATTTGCATTGAGTTATTTAAGTCTTCAAACAATTTCACACTACATTTTTGAGTGGACCTAACTGCTATTTTTTTTTTTTTTTTGCATTCTGTGCTCGGTATAGTAAACGGGGCTAGAAATGACACAGCTCTCATATATTTCCACTCTTTTTCTCTGTCCTCTCTGTTCTCTTTAATGTCCCTCCACCACATGAGTGCCCATCAGCGAGGGAATATACAATTTGCAGCTCTTCTTGGTCATAGATAGTCTGGACACACCTCAACAAACTTACAAAACAAAATGTCTGTAAAGTTCTCACTGTCATTCACCAACCTTTCAGCTCTGCCATATACTGTATCTTCTTTAACCTCTGCAATTTTATAGTCAGCGTTGAAGGTCATATAAGGTTTTGTGTTCTGCTTTGAACAAGATGAGCTGTTCTGTCACCATGTGCTCACGGTCTGCAGCCACAGTAACAGAGTCTGATTTTAACGCATCAAATATCGAAAAAATAATGCAGTGTTGCTGTCTGTCAGTTTTGTGTGACTTGTGCATGATTTTAACTTTCCTTTGGTCTGGAAGCCAGTGTCATTACCTTGGCAACATGTGTGCATGAATTTGGGGGTGGAGCATCTGAAGGAGCACTGAAGGGAGCGGTGTGGTTGTGGTGTTGTTGAATTCAAATATCAACAAACATTTTCTAGCACATTTCCTTTAATATGCCTGTTTTAATTTTCAAAGCTTGACAAGTTACTTTTTGGTGTGAAAGGGGCTTTACTGACATAATACCAACAATGTTACAAAACAATCACAGAAGTTACCATTGCAACCTAAAACCAACCTTTACTCAAACCCTAACCTTATCCAGAGAAATGAAATCTAATACGTTTCTAAACTTAAGCATAATTTAATTGTAAACACAATCTTAAAGTTATGTGAAGTTAATGAAAAGTTGACATTAAACTTAATATTAGACTAACCATAACCTTTATCTCAGTGTAGAATGTTAAATTACACTTTCTTCAGGACTTTTCATCCATTAATTCATTGTATTATTGAAAAAACAAAAAAAAACATCAAGATTTGGCACCGTTTAATGTGTACATTGAGTTGAGGTTTGTGTGTATTTTGTAAAACAGTAGAGGCACATTGTTGTGAAATGTAATACATGTACAAAACAGGGTGTTGAAAATAATGCACAATGGTACAAAGTTCTTGAGGTGTGTTTAAGTGTTATATTTACATATGTTGTTGGACATGTTGTTTGTAGAACTTGGCTGATGAAATGTAATCCATTTCTATACAATTACTGGCAGCCATGACCTTTATGAATTCCTGTTGTTTAAAATCTGTCAAGAGTTATTTATAAAATACTGTTAGCAATTACTTTTCCTTGGTTTCTTTTGTGCAAGTGTCTTTTGGATCTTTCTTTTTAATGTGCTTTGGGGAAGAAGGGCAGGTGTGTTTTTCAAGGCAGAAGGAAGGTGGGTCACGTTGCATGAGTTCGGACGTAAATAATTCACATGCAGGTCTGCTGGGTTAATTGCCCCAGAGCACTGCAAACACGCCTGTTTGAAATGCTATCATATGGCAATATTTATTACTCCAGAATGTAACCCTGCCTCAGAGAGAGGTGCGCAGCAAAAGTACAGATCAATTAGTTCACCATTTTGGAAGAAGCAAGTCCAAAAGTCTTGATGGGCTTGTGAGTTCCCTTGCACCTTCTAGGAAAAGTTATTATCAAATCAGTCTTGCTTGTCAAGTGTAATTTCAATGTAGAATAACAATGATATATGGACATTTGAACTGAAATTACTAAACTCAGAGACCCTCATTTGTTTAATTTCCAGTCAAGATAACCATTAAGTACAGATGCTTTTCAGGAGATTTGTCTGAGGAGGTCAGATAAAAGGCCATCCAAGTCAGTGTCCATGTCAGAACCTGGTTTTAATTTTTTACATCATTTAAAGGCAGCTGTCTTTTACATAGTGTCAGAATTTCACAACACAGAATGGCTCAATAGGAATGCTCCAACATCACGTTTTACAATGATTTTACACATCTTCCTTTGAAAGTTAGGAAGGTCTTTCCTCTGTCATGTAACCACTTTGGAGATATTAGGTTATAACGCTGACAATAATGGAAGAGAAAGTCAATGACAATTAAAGAGTTTCCAAAACCTAAATTTAAAATTAAGTAAGGTAAAGAGTTGGACCTGTAGGATCTGATAGACCAGTAAGTGTACTTGCTGTTCAGCTATGCATTCTCATAGACAACTGGCTGCATCATGAACATAGCTGTTCACATATTTGTAGAGTGCAGACCAGAGAACACTGACCAGGTTTCCACATCGACTTTTAAAATAATACTGATATTTTCTCCATTGGTCGTCATTAGCATATTAGTCACTGGGCAGCATCAAGCACCAAGCGTCAAAAACACATCATACTGATGTGGATAAGTGTTAATTTGGTCACACAGGCTTTCTGTAAAAAAAAAAAAAAAGAATCTTTGTGTGTACTGCACCTTGTGTGTTGTGTTCATTTCTGAGGACATGCACAAGCAATGTGCCAAACAGACACAGGATACACATGGAAGCCATCATGCCAGATATTGTTATTATTTCTCCTGTTTTCAGGAGATCATTGGCAATAAACGGGCAATAAACAGGCACTGAAAGCTCCTTTGGCATGTAAACTGAGATTTAATTCACTTTGGAACTTGTTAATTCTACCTGTTTTCTGAGCTGGATTAATTGCTGATAATGATGATGAGCAATTGTTAGACTGGGTAAGATCTAGTTTGATGTGAATCATGTTTGTAGGTTGCTCTGATCCTGAGTTTCTGTGATTCTGAGGAAGGTGAAATGCAGAACATGTCCAAAATTCTGAACTTTTGAAGTTTGGAATAAATATCTCTGCAGAGAGAATAGGAGCTGTGTTTTATTTTGGATGTTGGAGCCACACCAGCAACACCTCTGTCTCTGATACACTAGGTCTAAACACACTACCATGTCAGTTGGTTGATCTGAGAACGGTCAACCACATAACATCTACTGAACAGCAGTTTTGTGATGGAGCAGAGAATGGCTGACACATTGTGCATGTAAACCTTGTCCACAGTCAGTGATGGTTCACAGTTATAGGGGGTGTTATAGGTAGATGGACCTCATAAAGTGGACACAGTGTATAAAAGCTATGTCTAGGTCTATGGAAAGAAAAAGAAAAATGTTAATTGGAATAACCTTTCATTAAACCCCTGAAAATAATATAAATCATTAATATAATTATAATTATAATTAATATAAATAATACCCCCATCTTACCATAACTCTGCATGCCTCTGATCCTGAAGCTCATCCAACAGTAAGCCCTGGATGTGTGAATACTTCCCCATCTGCTAATGCTCCTGGGACTATTACTGCAGAATTGTAGACAAATCTATAGCTCTCCGTGACTCTAACAGGCCCCATGACACTCATCCAAACACACGTATGTGTGAACATGCGATCTGTCAGCACTGTGTATGCAGCAGTGCTGGAGGGATGGACATGATCAAAAGCACTCAGTGTTAGAGGAACTGGAGGAAGTCGACTTGTCACTTTAGGTTACAACATACTCAGAGATGTGAAGGAGGGCAAGAGAGGGTATGCTGTAAGAACTGTAGAACGTACGCTGAAGTTAGAATGCTAGCTGCCCAACCACAGACAGACGCAGGAACAGAACAAGAATGATGATGTCACCTTTTTGCAATGGCTTGAGCCCATAAATAAAGCAGAGCAACAATATAACTCTCTACATTTCAATGTCACACGCTGACGTCCATGCTGGTTATTCTGGAGGGAATTCTAGTCTACCATGTGCTCCATATTGCAATTCAGAGATGTCGCATGAGGAAAGAAAACAAGAAGAAAACAATGGGCAAGAAAGTGCTTACTGTTCTCCTCAAAAGGTGTAGAGGCTACTATTAACGATTCAGACAGTTTGACTCCTCAGACTTGAGCCATGGTTGTACTCACAAATGTTGGCCTTTAGCCAAACAATGTAAAATAAATGTCAGTTATTAAAGCATTCAAAGCAGTTGAGCTCGCCGGTCAGTGCTACTTGGTCAATTGTCCTTTCATTCATTAATAACGCAGTTATTCTAGTTCAGTTATTATTACTTTGTTCTCTTGGCCCTGAGTGATGTTTTTCTCATAAAACTTCTGCACCTGATGATTCTATTAAATTAATATGAACTAGAAATTACTGTCATTTTTTTTTCTAATTCTCAGAAATTATTAGGCTTTTCCTGAAGGCCTAAATGGCTGCTAGTGTTCTCCATCACTTTATACATACTACATGCTATGTTCAGCTTGTCCTTAAATACCTCATTGTATGGGTTTGCATAGAAGCATAGACACTCTTTTAAATGTGTGGAACCTGTATGTTCAATCCGTACCACATTTCCTTTTTATAAGAAGAAGACACAATGCTGACTAGCAGCTTTGATACATTAACTTGTGGGAACATCACACACTGAGGGGAAAATACCTTTTGTTGGAGATTGTTTATTTATTTAATTCTGAGTGCTCACAGAAACATCCATATGAGCCGATTGTTTTAGTCAAAGAATACATATTATTGGTCATTTTTTCTCCCAGCCACTGGTAGCACCACTGAACACACAACACACTCAAAGTCGCCAGTTTCAAAGCCTAGGCTACAGCCAAGGCAGGGTGCATTTCACGGCTGCTATGTCACAGAAAGCTGTTCCAAAGTCAAGTATCCATCACATGCAGCCTACGTTTGGAGCGATTTGTAAGATGTATTGACTGATGTACACTTCTCTGCACCCATACCAATACATAAAGGGAAAAAATAAAACACAGAACCACGTGAGACGCAGAAAATGAAGCCTCACCTTGCAGCCTTGTTATAATTTTATAGATTTATCTGTTTGTTTGACAAATGAGTTTTCATAAGACAATCCTACTGAGGACCTTTCCTACCTCGGCTGCAGCCTAGGCTACAGTTGTTGGAATGTTGGAAATAATTCTCTTTATTTGTTATTAAGTTTTTGGAACTAAAAAAAATGAATAGACTGAAATTAATGGAGAAACGGAATAATCATTTTACTATGATTAGGGTTTAGAGTAAAAATTATGGTTGGGTTTAGGTGTGGACTAAGATTTAAAGTAATTAAAGTGAAGGTTCAAGTTAGGTTAAGGTTAGGTTCAGGTTTAGATTAGGTGTAGGTTAAGAATATGTTAAGATTGAGGTGTAAGTAAAAGTTAAGTTAAGATTAGGTTTAGGTGTAGATTAAGGTGTATCTTAAGGTGAGGTTTAGGTGTTGATTAAGGTGTAGGTTAAGGTTAGGTTTTGATTCAGGACTAGGTTAAGGTGAGGTTTAGGTGTTGATTAAAGAATAGATTAAGGTTAGGTTTAGGTGTAGACTAAGGTGTATGTTAGGGTTAGGTTTAGGTTTTGATTAAGGTCTAGAATATGGTGAGGTTTGGGTGTTGATTAAGGAGTAGATTATGGTTAGGTTTGGGTGTTGATTAAGGAGTGGATTAAGGTTAGGTTTGGGTGTAAACTAAGGTCTATATTAGGTTAGATTAAGGTTTTGTGCAGACTACATTTTTGCTGATATCAGGTTGACTGTTTTGGACGGAGCTTTTTAGCTTGTTTTAAGAGGAAGGTTAAGTTAGGTGACTTTATTTGTACCCATGCTCTAGGCATATATTTGGTCTGCTGTAGATAAATCAGAATCCATCAACACATTTTGCAAGCAACAACAGACAACCATAATAAGATTTTCAAGTTTCCAGAGCTCTATGCTATGCGGATGTGTTCACCTTAAGCCTTCTTTGTTCTCAGGCCTGTTGTTTGCCACGTTTTCCCCTTCCTAAATTAACTGACCATTTTTTTTTTATTTGAACTACTTTAACAGCAAGGTTACTCAGAATGATCACTGATACTTGATACAAGATACTTTTTCATATCATCTCATACTTTAATATTTTCTGTCATATTTTCATACCATCTCATAGTTTCTTCACTGCTTACTATAGGGTTTTTTTGGGGGTTTTTTCCAAACACTTCCCAAAACAGCTCCCATAAGCTCTCTAGTGTTTAAATATAGTGTTTGTATTCTCTATTTGAGCTTCCTCACTCCTTAACCCACTGTCATCTTTAACCCCTAATTTTCTGTCTGTCTTACAACATAATTATTTGCACTGATACATTTGAGCAGTGATATTTGCCTGTATATGTATTTCATTGCATTATGTGCTAGTCTATGCAGTGTTGTAATTGCTTTAAAGCAGTTTAACTAATTGACAGCTTTATATTTTGGAGGGTTAGGCATTCCTCCCACGCTCTGACTCTTCATCAAACATCAACCTGACTGGGCCGGGCCTCAGAGCGCATGTTAAGATGACAAGTCTGAGTGAGGCTGTGTGAATAGCTTGCAATCGCAGAGAGCTGGAGGTGAATGCATATTCATGTGGCGTTGCTGCGATCAGGAAGTGGAAACTGAAGGTGGGGGGTAGGAGAGGTGGGGGTTCTGCGAGGAGGGGTGAGGCTCAGCAGAGGGGCCAGGAGCCGACATGGTGGCAGTCGTCAGGAGCGCGGCCTGTCTCCAGACGGATATCACAGTGATGAGAGATGAAGTGAGATCAGCCAGCCGGAACTAACAGACAGGCCAAGTGCAGTGCACAGAGCTGCCAATATAACCCCACACTCTCACACTCGCAAACACACACACTTGCTATCTCTCTATTGCATGCTGCCTCGAATACACATGCAGTTCTCCTCCACCAACAATCTAAAACACTTAGCTCAGTGCATTCCTACCAAGGATGCACTTAATCCCTACCACTCTCTTTACAAACCTTCTTAACAGAATACTGCACTCCCATTGGCTTGCAGGTGAGAAAATTCTGTCTGTTTATGGATATGGTGTTGTAGTGGGTTGTGTGTTAATTATGATATCTTTAGAACACAGTCCCAAGGAAATGTCCCCCTTTGGGCAATGGCAACAGTAGTAGTGACAAACTGTAAATACAACAGCTTGGGCTTCTTTTCAGGCCAAATATGAAATATTAAAAATTGATAAACATTGGATGATAATAATAATGTATGGTAGAATCTCTATGGCCATTAAGAATATGTTAGCACTACGATAACAAAATATGTTCAAACATTTTTTCTCATTGGAGCTTAAGAGATATTTGATGCTAAAAAAACAGAATATAAATGTTTTACACCATTTAACCAACTTTAACCAATTATATATATATATATATATATATATATTAAACTATTTTGATTCCAAACAAATTTTACAATAAGACCAATGTTTCAAACCTGGGATTTTAATTTTTAGTTAAAAATAGCTAGAAATTACAGTCATGAGTTCACACTACTCAGAGGGTAATGCAATTGTTTAAATTGTTAGTAATTCTATTAGAAATTATTTTGTATAATCACCATTAAATATATTTTAATTATATTTATAGAACACAGTATATTTCATCCTATATCTTAGATTACTAAATTGTTTGTGTTTTTTTTTATTATTTTTAAATAAAGACTAAAAAACACTTTATTTTTAAGAAATCCTGTTCATCCAGAGAGGTTATGAGCTGAAAATGTTATAATTATGAGTTATTGGTAATGATTAGATTGCCAAGAATATTTATAATAAGTTCTTCAAAATACTTGACAGTGGGCCAAATAAAATAATTAAAACAACCTAAATGTCCTTTATTATTATTATTATTAGTTGTTGTTGTTGTTGTTGTTGTTGTTGTTTTAGGTATGGATTAGTATTATCCCTTCTCAGGATATTTATTCTGAAATTTGAGCACTCTGTGAGCAACAACAGAAAGCAAACAGTGCCTTCCTTTTCATTTTCCTCTATAACCCAATTTCTGGACCAGTGATTATTAGCCCTGCACCCTCTTGTTGATCAGTCGGAGTGTGCATGCGAATTGAGCAGGTACATATGGTTAGATAGGTTGTAGTTTATGAAATGTGTATCATGTCTCTAGGTTTCTCTCATCCTGAGATATGAAGCTTAAAATATAAGCATGTAACCGCCCAGAAAACGTGGATCTCAAGTTCTAAAAGTTAATATGCACAAATATTTCTTGAGCAATATTAAACGTATTGAATATCTGGACCATTCATGTTTGGCCCCTTTAAAATACAGTACTTGTTCACTTTGTTGGCAACAGTTTCCTAACCACAGTAACACTCTGGCTTCAGTATTCACAGTTGTTCTCCATACCCACGACCCACAGGGTGTTAAAGGCATTATGCTGGAGGTGAGGCAACACCTTCAAGGTGTGCAGGAATGCGTCAATAATACACACTTGTTGCAAGTCATTGCTTATATATCAAGAACATGTGAATACACACCAGAACATGCTTCCTTTTGTTTCCTTGCACACTGTGGTTACATGTTTCTAGGTGTCCAATCATATTCCATGCTTCAGGCACTGGATCAGCTTTGCCATTTGTATTTTTTTTAGCTATTGCTTTAAATACTTATGCAAATGCACATGCCTGGCCAGGAAATCTCTGGGGCTATTAAGGGGCATAGCTTTCTCTCAGTTTGTATATTTTAAGTCTCCACCTAGTCTTAGAGGAGTGTGTTTACATCAGTTCAAGTAGATTCCCTCACTGATATTTTACTTGAGCATGATGTGTTTCTTTCCAGGACGCTTCCCACCATTACTTCTCCACTCTCACTTTCACTCTCATGCAGACACATCTCCTTAGCTGGGTTTGAGCACTTTCCCACATTTAGCAGGCCAATGAGAATGCATTGAGCCAGTAATCAGAGAGCCCTTCATCAGCATCAGCCTTGGAATCCAACCATCCTGATGAGCAGAAACTGGCCATGTCGTTTATTAATCAGCTCACTACAGAGACACCACTCCACTCACAATGTAGCTGATGACCCTCTATCCACCACACCATTACACTGATCAAGAAGACTATTCTAGTTCATGTAATTTGTATAATGTCTTAACGAATGAGAGAACAGAACGATAGGTCACAATGTTCCATCAGCTGAATTTTCCAAAGTAGTGGAGAGCTCTGAGTACATGTGAGATTTAGATCTATGGGGGGCATATTATTAATGTGCGTGTTCACATACATTTGGGAATCTGGGATGACTCACTATATACCAACGCACCACACCCTTTATTATTTTTGTTATTTAAGTATGTATTAAGTATGTAACACGAATTTAGCAGACACAGCAACTCAGTCTCTCCCTGTCCCTATATGCACCTAACAAATTACATATCTGGGCATTAAAGTTTCCACAGAGCTGTCTGAGCTGCACACACTGAATCTCAATCCATTACTTACAATTATAAATAATGATATCCAATTCTGGATGAACCTCTCACTATCCCTCATTGGCAGAATATCAACTATCAAAATTAAAGTATTGCCAAAAATAAACTACCTATTTCCAAATGCTACTAGAAAAATAAACAACCTAGAATAAAATTAACTACATTACAAAAACATAGATCTCAGGTAGGCCTTGATGCACCGAATTTCCAACAGTAACTCTCCGCAAATAGATTACAATACATAATTAAATGGATCAAACTGAATCAAACAGATGACATATGAAGAAAAGTAGAACAAACATCAAGGATTGAAATTGCAGTCTTCCCATTTATTAGTATAACACTTAAACGCCATCCCTGCTTTATAGCATTCAATTACACCCAATTATAGCAGCAACTCTGCTAGCTTAGTGGAAACTTCACAAGAACACAAACACCACACTTGCTCCCACAAATACTCACTCATATGCCATAACCCTGACATCCCTGCGAGCAACAAAATGCCAAAACTGCACAAATGGAAAGACTTACACACATCTAACACTGAATTATGGCATTGAGGGTTTTTGTTTCGAATATCTCCACCTTAAATTGGTATTAAAGTATAAAGCAACACTAGAACCTACCCCATTTATCTCAAAATTCCTTAATATCTTCCCCTCAGGTAAAATCCTACCTGAATTAGACCAAATAGTCTTTGTACCAATTAAAAAACAAGACATATTTTTCACTGCTGATCTATAGACAAACATGCTCAATAATACATTTAAAATGACTAATAATATAATCTATATAAAGTAATTCACAAATGTAACGTAATTTTCAAGTATGTAAAAAGTACAGTGTGCATCAGTATTATTCTTTATCAGGCAAAAAGCCCCTCTCTTCAGATTTTTCCAGAGGTAATTTAGAACTGTATATATTGGATAGCCTTTGGCAGGCAAGGACAGTTTTACGGTACATAAAACCCCTATGACTATATGAAACTTTGGCGGCTCAAAAATGACCAAAAAAAAAGGTAAAAAAGTAATTTTCTTCTCCACTTTAAATGCAGGTGCATTCTGGTGCCTTCACAGAATGGAAAGATTGGGAAGAATTGAAACTGCTGTTCCAAGTCTTGCATGAACTTTCTTACAAGTACACTTTCAAACCCAGGTCTAAAGTCCAAATTGCATAAGTTAGCATAAATATTTTTTTTTCCATTGAGCATTTGCTACTGTTGGTCAGAACCTCTCAATCTCAGGTTTTTACCTCTTTTTCAAACAGACTACTTGATGAGGTTATCCAGCTAAATGGGAAATGTCACTTCATGCACTCATATAGTCCTTCCTGACCTTCTATGTACTACATCTTGTCTTCGGCTGCTGCAAATGTTCCCCTTTTCCAGCTATTTTAAGTCCTGTAAGCGTGGGGGCTGAGTGATTTGAGCTCATTTACTTCGCTTCATTGTATGAGAAGGATTAAAGAGCAAATTACATTCAGTAGGACATGGAGTGGCCTTACGGGGCTCTGTCTGCACACACACACACACACACACACACACACACACACACACACACACACACACACACACACACACATACACACACACACACACACACACATACACACACATAAAAACACAGGGGAGCTTTGCAAATCAGCCTGACTCAGGGTGAGAATTTAGCATCCCCCCTCCCCGTGACCTCCACCTCTGCTGGCTTTTAAGAGAATTTGCTTCCAGGACACGCATGCTGGGAGAGATGCAATCATTTGATTCAGCCTGGCTAAGGGATGTAATCTTAATTAATTTCACTATGTTATTTAATTAAAAACCTGGGCATGAGTGAAATAAATCTGCTGATGGTAATTATTTGCAAATGATCTCACAAGCAGATTCAGGAGGGAGGGGGACCCAGACAACGTTAATAGTAGAGAACGGATGATGTTTTTCAGGTTTGCCTGCAGGATTAACAGGATTGCTGTTTTATACTCATTCTAAATGAGGTTGTTACTGTGAAAAAAAAAAATCAATAGCAACCTCTAAATAAAATAGAAGACAGAAGTAAAGTAATAAATACACAAGAAAACAAAAAATCATGAAAATAAGTCAGTGTCAAACAAAGCATAAAGATTTTTTATTTGATTTCTCCTGCTAAGGAAATCAGCTCAGCAAATGGCCAACCAGAGAGTGCACAACACTCCCAATGGTATAGCCAGTCATATGTGAGCTTTTTTGAGCTGAACCATAAGCATATCATTCCACACAGTGGCTACAGTAATGGGTCCATATACCTCATAGGTCAACAATATAGGCCACATGTTTCTAGTCCTGGAGTATCCACTGGCCTGCATGTTTCACAAATGTCCACTGTTTATATTTTAAAAAAAATTGATAATCTAGAGTGTTTTTGAGTGCAAATAAAATAAAATACAACCTAAATATATTTTATTATTTTTGTTATTTATGTATGTATCAGTATTATCCCTTTTCTTGACCTTTATTCTGAAACACACAGAGCAAACAGCCCTTCTCTTCTCATTTTCCTCCATTACCCAATATCCAGGTCAGTGCTGTCATTAGCCCCACCCCCTCTCACTGAACAATTGGAGTCTGCATGCAAATTGACATGGACAGACCAGTAAACCAGTAAACATGCAGTAAACATGCAAATATATAATTGTTGCATTCAGAAGGAACTATCAGATTGCTACTGGGAATGTACATGAAAGTTACCATGATGATTAAAAGGCTGATATTGGTAATATACAGAAGTAGTCTCAGTATGGCTTTAGGTGTAATCCAGCATGGCAGTTGTAGAGGTTCCTAATGGTGTCATGTGATAATCCATCCCATGCAGCTTGAATATTCTCACTAAATACCTGCAGATTTTGTGGCAGGGGAGGAGTGTTGATAGCATGTCCAATAGCATCCCACACATTTTCAGTCTGGGATAGGTCAGCGACTGTGCAACTGGCCATGGCATAGTATCTGTGTCTTTAAGGTGAGCTCTTGAGATGGGAGCAGTATGTGGACGAATGTTGTTTTGGAATAGCACCAGCGTGTGTGTTCAGAAAAGGTAGGAACACTGGTTGCAGGACCTCATTAACGTAACATTGGGCTGTCAAAGTGCCTGTAATATAGAGCAAGGGTGATCTGGAATCATACTAAATTGTTCCTCACACCATTCCAATTCCTCTGGATGTGACTAGGCGTGACAACAGAGCTGGAGAAGGAGTGCCACTATTTGTAACAGTTGTAGCTGTACATTGTAATCGGTTGCTTCTTTCTGGGTCCAACAAATTTTTTGATGTTGAGTGTATACATTATGTAATTAGCATACATTAGAAGAGGAGTTAGCGCTGAAGGACCTGGGTTCGATCCCCGGGTGGGGTGACCTGGGAAGTTTCTGTGGGGAGTTTGCATGTTCTCCCCGTGTTCGCGTGGGTTTCCTCCGGGTACTCTGGTTTCCCCCACAGTCCAAAGACCTGCATGATAGGTGAATTGGTGACTCAAAAGTGGCCCTTAGTGTGTGGACGTGTGTGTGCATGTGTGCGCCCTATGATGGATTAGCACCCTGTCTAGGGTTGTTTCCCGCCCTTGCGCTCAGAGTTGCCGGCTGGGCACCGGCTCACCCATGACTCTATTCAGGAATAAGCGGTTCAGAAAATGGATGGATGGATGGATAGAAGAGGAGTCAAAATAATAAAAAAAATTCCTTGTTAAAAAAGACCTCCTTTATTAATTTTTAATTAAGTAGATGGCATGTGGAGAAGATGGTCTGCTGGGTATCACACAATTCCTGGTCTAAAAGCTTCCACTCCAGCCCTGTTTATTGGTACAATTACAAATTGTAGCTGTTGTCATGCACAATTCATTGAACCCCTCTTCCCCCTTCACCCTTCACCAGTTGCTGACCATAGGATAGCTGTTGACCAGACATGATTTGGTTGGTGGATCCTTTCCAACACAGCAGTAGCTTTCACATGTTGTGTGTGCATGTAGTGCTGGTAAAAATGTTTCAGACTGAAACATTGTTGCCGGGGGTTGCTGAGGTTTACAGTACATAGCAGTTTTAATAATAGTGAACAGCCCTCCATAAAAAAAAGTTCAACCAGTACTAGTATCAGGAGCAAGGCCTCAAAAATGCAAGGTTTTCCAATAAAATGGCTAGGGAATCATATTACAACTCATCTCCTCACCCATGGTCTGATTCTCTAAAGTTTCTCTAAATTCTTGTGGGATGGTAACTCTTAGAGTGCTAACTCTTCATATTCTGTCCACAGGCCCAAATCCCAGTGCATAAATGACGCATCAGCACATAAAAGAAGAAATAATAAATCTCCATTTGACCCCATGATCCCACCCCAGTGTCTCCAGTGGGTGTTTTTTTAGCTATGCAGGAAAGTGCAGATACTCTTGCCTCTTGCAATCAGTGTCATGAATGCCAACAGATCACGAGTGCAGCGGGCCGCATTCATAATCCCACCTGCTCCTTTGAAAGCAGTCGTACGTTTACAGACACACACCAAATGACACAAATATAAACTCTCAAGTGCCTTTGGGGAAGAGTTTCATTTGTGATTGTCTCTCATTGCTGATGGATGCTTGATGATAGTGGTTTACGGCAGGTAGGTTGATTCCATTACCGTTGTGTTTGATTTATGAAATCAGAATCATAATGTGTGCCTATGTGTGTGCGTGTGTCTGAGAGATTTGATTAACTTGTGCCTTTTGATGCAGAAGAGCGAATTATATCATGCATCACGTTCAGGGCCTGCTTTCGGAAAAGCGCTATGACTCTCTTTGAACCCACTACCACATAATGATGATCATTACACCACAAAGCTTTGGGGAACACAGTCCAGATTTTTGCATAAATTACATATTTTAGCTATACTGGGCTCTCGCACAGCTTTTCTTCAATTACTGGGAGGAAATGACTGGTTTGATAGTATTTGCCATGGTGTGCTTACAGTGGCTAGGCAGAAGTCGAGTTGTGTTGTGTTGCTCGTTCTCCCAGTGGACTTGCTGCTCCAATTCCGTCCCTGCAGCCGGAGAGAAAGGAGAGGCACTCGAAGGATATCAGTTTAAATTTTATAATGCCATGACAATACATTTGATTAGTGTGACATTGATTAAACCGCCTCCCCTTCATATTTCCATGACTTTGCAAAAGTGCAAACAGCCGATACAGCAGGTTTACATGCTCCTCACAGATGGGGGAGGGGTGGGGGGTGGCTGATAGGCTGATAATGGGGCTTCCATGCTGGCTACTTTATCTCAAAGTTTCAGTAACAATGTGCCTGAATGCTATTGGCTGCTTATGATCTGGAATGATCTTATGATGGAATTATGTTTCAGAGATTGTAACATGTTGATTTCTTTGTTTCCTCCCCTGTCTGGCCTAGCTTTTATCAGTGCTGCAGTCACTAGAGCAGGTCAAGTCTGAGGTGTATTCAGTGAACAGACACCATCCTGCTTCCTTCCTCTTCATCAAAGCTAATCCATCACATCACATAGCACCTAGACCAGATGCTCACAAATACAACTGGACTTGGTTAAGAGTTGGCTGGAGCTTGCATCTCTCTCTGAAAAACCTGAAAAAGAAGGAACTTCAGCAATCCTCTCTGTCCCAGCAGCTGGAGACCTTTAATTCTGCAAATTCTTTGGGATGCATCCACTGGAATCACTCATCGGCAATTTTTCATTACAGAGTGTTTCTTAAGCTGGGGCTCAGATGGGCTTGGATGCAATGTCCGGCTCCACTGACAGATGGGTGTGGGTCAGACCCCGGACACACCGTTGTTTAGCATGGAAGAGATATATCCGCATTTTTGGAACACAACATGCAGCTAGTCAAAATGCCACCGCAATTAAGAATAATGCTCATTTTCTGGCAAGCCTTGCAGTTGCCTTATATACTAGCAGCACAATGATGTTTTGTTTAAAAGAAAAGACAGAGAAAATTAATGATCGTGGGATTCTGATTACCATATATTTACATTGCTTAGGATTCAAACTCCTTTGTATGTGTATATGGGAATGTGTGCGAGTCCCACTCATTCACATTCAAGGAGGAAAGGAAGAGTGTAACATTCCTTTTGAAGTCCTTAAGCTACTGGCTATCTTTCCAAATGAATGGGAGGGCAGTATGTCAAATTTCTTCAAGCTATCAAGAATGACCTGAATGACTGAAAATGGAGTGAAACAAAGGCTGAGGACATTGCTAAAGAATATTAGGCAAACTAAATTCAATCTACAACTTGACATTGAAGCAACAGTCATTGTATGGTTAGAATGAGAGAACTTCACTAATGAACTTAAGCTTTATTCAGATGAGACTAGTTCATCGAGTCAAATAATTTGACAAGACTATGTGTGACTGAGATCATATAACCCATTAGTGATGAACATTTATTTAGAAAACAATGCTACACTCAATTCGTACTGAACCAGAGTATATGCACCACCACATACAGCCTATGAAACCATACAAGTTTTCATCTGCAAGTTTCGCAGCACCTGCAGTAGGTGTGTACATTTGCCACAGATTTGGACAACCTGAAGTATGTGTGCCATGTACTAAACTAAATGTCTCACCATCTCAGTACTAAGAAATATAGCTAAACACTCATTTTCCAGAGAATATTTACCCACATATCAATTTGCATGGGATGAATAGAATCAATCAATCAATCAATCAATCAAAGTTTATTTACAAAAGTGCTTTTTACAATGAAGGCATTGTCACAAAGCAGCTTTACAGAAATTGGGGTCCACGCCTCTTTTGAACAACCCAGTGGGCAACAGTGGCAAGGAAAATCTCTCTCAGACTGGGAGGAAGAAACCTTGGAAGGAACCAAGGCTCAAAAGGGAAACCCATCTTCCTCTGGTTGACAATGGATATCATGGGAATGAAACAGCAAGAAAACAGAGGGAAGTGGAAAAAAGGTTCTGAAGCTTAAAGCAAATGTTAGGGAGGGCTGAAGCAGGTAGTAGCACCAAACCATGAATGGACATCAGGCTTCAGGGGCAGCTCGGGACATGGGAAGGAGAGAGAGAAAAACAAAAAAGTGATTAGGAGTATATGTAGGAGTATATATAGACATTTAGGAGTATATGTAGGAGTATATATAAACATTTAGGAGTATATGTAGGAGTATATATAGACATTTAGGAGTATATGTAATGTGGTGAAGAGCCTCTAAAGGAGGCAGTTTAGGAAGAACTGCAACCTGTAATGAACAGAAACCTGTAATCAGTGTAAACAGGAAAACAGCCTGTAAAGAAGGGGTTAACCAAAACCCTGGATGAAGAGAAATGTTTTCATATAACCTGATGCTCTTTTTGTGGCTCATTTTACAGGAGTAAAAATAGTTAAAAAAATGTATTGACACAGGAACGGACAGTTGGTTATAATGACTAATGTGGTGCTACTGGATGGGACTAAAATCACTGAGAGCCTGCAGAAAAATTACCTCCCAATGTTAAACTAATCACATCTGAATTATAATTTACAATCCCATCTTTTTGCAATTTCCCTCTAGGATTAATAAAGTAATTCTGATTCTGATTCTGATTGTGAATGGGGCTTCAGATACTTTGCCAGCAGTTCAGCATTTCCATGACAAACTGTTACACAGTTGACTACAAAACCAAATGGGCCACTCAAATGACCCATGCCTCAGAAGTATTTTTTTTTATTATTATTTTTTTAATACAAAGGCAAAGTATTGTGTTACATATGCTTTATGGCAGAGGGGCCAAACTAAATCTCCACTCACTTAAGTCCCCGAAAGCCCTCGCTTTTCCAACTCCTAATATATCATAAGTAGATTCAAAACACATGCATCAATTGTCATTTAAAATTTCTGTCATAGTGTGAACCCTCTTCTTAAGGGTTGAACTCACATTTTAGTGAAATAAATGCTCTGAACACACTTTACTATTATATAAAAAAAGGTAAAGCCTAGGATTGAATTTACAATATAGCTATTAGGCCATAAGAAGATGTTTCTAAAGCATGGATTCTTCTCAATTGTCTTTCAGATACAACTGTCAAAAATAGTCACATTGTAGCTTACAGAGTTCAGGTGGCAAGGCCCCTTATCAGAATTTTTCTTTGGGCCCCAGGGAAGTCTGGACTGGCTTGTTTATACTGTACAATGAAGTTCGCATTTGAATATGCCAGCATGGAAAGTGCAGGGTCAGTCATGTTATTAAAGTCCTTGGTCAAGAGCCCAACAGAAGCAGGTTAGTGGATCTGGGTATTAAACTCACAACGGCCACTGCCTCATCCAGTGGTGTCCTTCACAGTGAGTTGCTGCTCAGATCTTTGACTAAATAGTTATTTTTTTTCATGATCCAGCCTCATTTTTGTAAAATTTTATCCACTTCTTCCTAATTTTCCTACTTGCTTCCTCTTCATTGCAGCCCTGAGGAGGATCAGAACTCCTTCTGAGACTCTATTCCTACCTGTGTTTCTTCCTTGCACTGTTGGAGACTATATTTCCTTTTGAGTCTTGGTTTCTCTCAAGGTTTTTATCCTTGTAGTCTTAGAGAGTTTTCCTCAGTTTGCTTTGAGTTTGGATCTGCACCTCTGGGAAGCGTCTCTGGGAAAATGCCTGCTGTTAAAAGCGCTGTACAAATAAAACTGCTGCCAACTCTGTCCTCAGTGCTTGGCTGTTTGTCACATCCTTCTCTTTCAAGCGTGATCATTGCTCATAGTAAACCACTAACAGCCAACCAATTTGTTTTGACAGGATTTTGATTTTTGAATGTTGCTTTATGTAATGCATTGGTGTGTACTGGAGACCGAGACAGTCGCGATGCTGCATCCCTGCCAGTGTCTCAGTCACAATCACAAGCGTTGAACATGCACTGCAATTAAAAGACACCATGTTTCACCTGAAGAGTGCAGATTTTAAACATTTAATCCAAGTAGAAGAAAAGACACTTTGCAGGCAGCTAAATATAATTCTCTTGGCTTCATAACTCAGGATCAGAGTAATCTACAGACACAATACACATATCATAACTAAATGCAATGGCAGTTAGTGGCTTTGCAGACTATTCAGTGAGAGGGGACAGGACTAATGTCACTGATCCAGATGTTGGCTTATAGAGGAAAATGAGAAGAGAGGGGCTATTTACTCTTTTTCTTAGCTCACACGCATTGTTCAAATTTCAGAATATAAGTCCTGAAGGGATCATGCTCATGAATAAATAACAGAAATAACAGACTAAATAACAGAAAACCAGAACCACAGAACCATTTTACACTCCCCTCCAAAAGTACTGGAGCAGTGAGCCCAATTTCTCTTTTTTTTGCTGCACACTGAAAACATTTGGGTTTAACATTAAAAGTGAGCAAATGCATTTGAACAGATTAAATTAAAACTCATTAAAGTGAATAATACTTAATATTTAGTTGCAAATCCTTTGCTTGTAAAAACTATCAAGCCTGTGACCTGCTGACATCACTAAACTTTTGCATTTTTCTTTCGTGATGCTTTCTCTGCAGACATTTTTACTCACATGTTCCAATACTTTTGCTCACAAGAAAAATGGGTGGGTTCAGAGAAAAAGGTGCTATCTTCTGATTTGTGTATTACAGTAAATATAAAACGATGATCTGAATTTGTAGAGTAGAGAACATTTAAAACAACTGCAAGCGTGGTCAGGACAAGCAATTTGAGCAAGCCCAAAAGCAGACTGCAAGATGAACGGAAAGGAATTCAGCAATACAAAAATGTCACCACAGGACATGCAGGTAGCTCTCACCAAAGATGATGTTATAGTGCATGCATGAGGAAATTACAGAAGGAGAAAATACAAGCTATTAGGACATATGTGCATTTCTATTATTTACATTTTATGTAATTTAACTAAACACACAAACACACACACATGTATATATATATATATATATATATACATTTCTTATATATATATAAAAGAGAAAGAGGGAGAGAGAGAGATTAGAGAACTATGCATGAAGAGGCTACATTCAGTAGTAAAGTAAGTAAAGTAAGTTCTATGGTATTACTTCAAAGACTGTATTTGTCACCTTAATTACTAGAGTGTAGCTGTAATAGAGAGTAATGGATCTGTGTCCACATACAGACATGCAGCTTGAAGGAGCTTAAAAATGTAGTGTTTCTTATTCAGAGTGTGATGATTTGCATTCACCCGTCTACTATGTCACCTAGCAGAACATCAACTGGAAGTGTGCAGCATCTGCTCCAATGCCCATCTGCCCATGCCCCTGCAGGCCCCT
Organism: Acestrorhynchus altus; assembly: GCA_034509495.1. Taxonomy (NCBI): domain Eukaryota; kingdom Metazoa; phylum Chordata; class Actinopteri; order Characiformes; family Acestrorhynchidae; genus Acestrorhynchus; species Acestrorhynchus altus. Next base: position 12,527,284 of record CM067511.1, on the reverse strand, counting down.
GAGCTGCTCCAGTCTGTAAGTGATAATGATGAGAAGTACATGAGGGGAGAACTTGGGTTCGTCATACATCCGGGCCACATCTGGAAGGGCCAGCCAGGGGAATTGGAGGTCTTACCTGAGGTCGGTCCAGCGCAGGTGTTTGGGGGCATCAGGTTCAGCATGTCCCTGTGCATTCAGAGTGACATCAGTAACTTCGCTGTCCTCTCATTACAGTAGATAATGGCTTTCTGAGATGGCAGGCGGAAAACATATGGCAGGTAAATGACACTAGCAAAAACAGATTTGGGAGAAGGGGGAGAGAAGTAGGAAAAGGACAAGAGTGCAAAAGAAAGTCGTGCCAGAAATGTGAGTGTCATCATTTCAAGTGATGGTGATGTTCATGGGGTTTTTTTGCATTTGCATCAATGACAAACTGTCAAAAGTACAGTGTAAAAAAATTGGTTGTCTTTAAACACTGACAAGCTACAACATTATGGCCACTTCCCTGATTCTACAACTTACACATTGTAGTAAACTCCTACCAACACAACACACACATGACCACTATGTTAGTATCACTGCAGTGATGTTTAATTCTTGACATTATATTATGTGCATTTCCATGACAACTTCTTATTTGAGGTCATCAGCTTTTACTTTTTAGAGTTAGAATCACCAGCAAATCAAAGGCTCGTAAAGGCTCATTTAGTGTATCTTCTTTGAAGAATGATGATAGGTATAATATCTCCTGCCAATACACCAACACATCCTTTCTTTCCTCTGTCACCCTGCATACAGCAGCTGAAAATGAAACAGGTAAGAGACATTGTGAAAGTGCAAATAAAAGAGGCTGAAAGTAAGCTGCTAAAAAGACAGTCATTCAAAAGGAAGTTCTGGTGAAAAATTGAACGCTGTCATTTGAACTGCAATTTCAAAGCACACTTCAACATCATCTAAAGCTTTCTTGTCATCACTTGTCAACATAGGAAAAGAATACAGTATATTTGGGAAGTTGGACGACCCTCCTGAGAAGACGAAGCTTCAAAGACCTCCAGGTCCTTGAACCCTGCACAACCTTCTAACGGTGCTGTTATGGAAACCTCAAAGATTCACACAATGTTGCATCACACATGATGATGATGATGATGATGATGATGATGATGATGATGTTTGTGTGTGTGTGTGTGTGTATGTGTGTGTGTGTATGTGTGTGTGTGTGTGTCTGTGTGTGTGTGTGTGTGTGTGAGGGGGGGGGTTGATCTTGATGCTCTTAGTTTTGTTTTTGGGCCTCAAGCCATGTTTGGACATGTAATGTAACTAACACTAGTGCAAGATAGCAAAGGCACTTGATCTTGAGACACTGACACGGCATGTCCAAACTGGTCATTTCATTTCGCACACAAGAATTTTAATGAACTCGGCTTTAAGTCTGTGGTCAGAGGACTGATTGCAATGTATACAAGACCAAGGAACTAGAGGCCTGAGAACATTATTTTGAAGGCAAACACAAGAGATTTTTTTTTTTATATTTAAATTTTCTTAATTTTTGCATAATTCAATAGTTGAGATGGAAGAAAGTCATGTCAAGAAAGTAGTTGAAGATAGTGTCAGCGACATACTCTCCAAAACCATAAGTGAACTAGCATGTGACTTCTGTGATTTATATGTGATGCTGATGGTGAATCAATGGTGAATTCTTTGTGGAATATTGTGGAGGTATTTGTTTTTGTACAACCATCAAATGGTATGAAAAAAAAAATGTTACTAATAAATTATCAACAAATATTTTGCATTTTCAAGTCACAAACACTCTGGATGATCAAGTTCCAACATGATGTCTGAGGAATGAACTGTTTTCTATTGCCCTTACAAACAAAAACATGGCCAAATATTGACAAATATCTGAACTCTATTTGAATTTACTTATCAAATGAAGACATATTTGAGTAGGCTAGGATCTTCTGAAAATAACATATTTGGCAGGTGTGACCGCCTCTTATAAATACTGTAATTTTTTGGGTGACAAATGGTATGTCAAACTACAAAAACATCCTGCAAAACAGGCCAAGAACTCTAAAATGTAATGCATTTTCCAAATATCTGCATTATGGTTAATTATTTGGAAGAATAAGACAGTACAAGCTGAATTTAAAAAGTTGCAACAAAGTAATGTGGAGATATCAATGCATTTAAACAGTATGAACCAGCCTCCAGAAAGAATTTATTAGGAAAAAGCATGTTCTGCATGATGGTATGAAATGAATAATTCATTTTCAAACAGAGGTGTATTATGAGCAGACAGACACTAGTATGAAAATGCTTGATCCAATTGTAAACAATCAAATATTTATTGCAACATTCTGGTTTGAATCCATCAGAGGAAGAATATCTGAAGGACAGGAAGGGATGGATCGGGGATGAAGGATGTCCTGCAGATATGTACACTACTCATGAAACATTGATTAAAAAAAATACAGTACAAACATTTTGTCTATTAAAAAGAATTCCTGTGAACTCAGCTGCAGGTATGGATTTTGAAGTATGAGCCCCAGGCCCTGAGGGACAGCATGTTAAAGAAGAAATAGATAAAAAAAAAAAAAGACAGGAAAAAATAGGAAATAAGGAGAGAAGCATAGAAGGTTTGATTTGGTTCATAAAGACAATGAGCTAGATTTATAAAATGCAGTGATCAAGGCACTATGTCATCCAAAAATATTCAGCAGAGATGTTAAATCTTTTGTTCAGTGGAAAACAATTTTCTTTACATATAATCCCACTCAATATCAACCTGACAATGAGTAAATGCCCCATTAGGAACACACTTGGACTTTTTTCATAATTCAAAACTATAATAATAAACTCTATAAATAAATCTATAATATATACTCCTCTGAAGTCAACAACTGATCTTCTGTTTATAGTTATTGACGTTTTTAGAGCCCGCTGGTAAATATACAGCTTATCCATTTCGTCTCTCTGAGTGCCGCTCAGTCAGATTGGGAAAGGCAGTAGGTGTTAAATTCAGTAAAGCTCCTCCATGTATCTGACAGAGTCTTGACTACACATCAAAAAGTATAAAGTATCAGAAAAACTCAACATATACATAAAACAAATCTACCATAAGTAACAAGGAACTGTTTGTTTGATTTTGGACAATTAATTAATATAATAATAATAATAATAATAATAATAATTAATTAATAATACAATAATAATAATGTAAATTGGAACTTCACCATTAGCTTAATCCATATATTTTTGTGATGCGGTGGCTTATGAATTGCTGAATGCCATATGCAAATGAGGCAAAAGAATGGTAGTTACAGATTTCACAGAAGTTAATGGTGTCTGTAGGTTTATAATTCTAGTAAATCTTTACTCAATTTAAACAACATTTAGGACTAGTTTCAAAAGATGTGGTATTTCAAAACAGATCCACTATGTCAGGGATAAACAATCCCAGTCCTGGAGTGCCAGCTTTCTGCACAGTTTACTGATTTCCCTGCTCTAACAGACTTCATAAACCTGGTAATTATCAGGTGAGTTGAATCATGAGCACAAAACTCCTACCCCTGCTTTATGTGTTTTAAACTGGGTTGGGGCACAACTGTTCAGGGGCCCTGGTTTGAAAACCTCTGTCCCACCTTTCCATCTATATCAATGTAGTCTAAAGTTTGCTTCCAAGTCACTCCAAACACATTCAATAATTTTAAGAAGCTTTCATTAAACTGCTGAACTAGTTGATGTTCTCAAGATAATGGACTGACCACCTCAGGTTCAGGTGAGAACATCAACTAGTTCAGCAGTTTAATGAAAGCTTCTTAATTTGCTCCACATCTTTTCTTTCTCATAGTGTTGGGATCATCTTACAGTGGAAAGTTCTTATAAAAAACATTCTGTGGATGTTTCCTCATCTGGATCTTGATTTTCTTCTCTCTGTCTCTCAGATGAAAGATTTTAGTGTTGTTTATCTGATAGTGCAGTTTTGGTGGTCTACCAGGTCTTGCATGGTTAGAATAGAATAGAATAGAATAGAATAGAATAGAATAGAATAGAATAGAACTTTATTGATCCCTTGGGAGGTTTCCTTCAGGGAAATTAAGGTTCCAGTAGCAGCATAAGTACAGAATGCAGAGGGCAGCCTTGACTTTCTGTGTTACCCATGGCTTGTTGTTGGGGTAACACCGTACTGTCTTGGCGGGGGAGACCACATCTGCACAGAAGTTGAGATAATCTGTCAGGCAGTGTGTCATCCCCTCAATGTCCTCACAGTGGTTGTTAAGGGTCTTACATTCCCTGTTTACCAGAATCAGTTTCAGACTTCTTTTGGAGTTTTGGAAACTTCCCCGGAGACTAGAAAACTGGGTGTTTGTTCATTTTTGCACAGAACTGTAACATAATTAGGTTAATTCTTAGAACCTGAGAGCCACACATACCTCAGGATCAGAGTAACCTACAGACATGATACACATAAAACAAACTACAAGACAGCTACAATTATCTTTTTTCCAACTTAACTAAATAACAGTTTAACTGCCAAAGGAGATTCCAGTGCATGTTTACTGCTCTATCCACATGTACATGCTCAACCTGCAAGCAGACTCTGACTGATCAGCAAAAAGGGGTGGGTCTGATGATGTCTCTCTCCCAGATATTGGGTTGTTGTGATTTCAGAATAAAAGTGATGAAAAGAGATAATACTGATACATACATAAATAACAAAAAGGACATTCAGGTATTTCACTTTGTTTGGCCCTCTGAATAACTTATTATTATAGAAAAAAATTTTTGTCAATCTAATTATTAATTATTATTAATTTATCAATATTATTGCATGTTTAGCTATAAAAACTCTGGATGACAAATTTTAAAAGAATTTCTGAGTCCTTGTCCTTCAGTCCTTCTGAATTTTTAGTCCTTTTTAGCCAAACAACATAAACAATTGTAGATGCAAGTAAATTATTGATCAAAACATGGTCAAATTCAAGTAAATACTTAAATTCTCTTAACATATAAATCTCACACATTTGAATAGCTGAGGATCAAATGAAAATTGCAATCTAGGCAAATAAATTTTAACATCTCAAAACACAATATGTCTATACAAAATTTGCCTAGGCTTCTAAAGGTAAAAAATAAAATCGGGTACAAAGCTGTGTGTGTCCTCTAGGTGTCTGTACTTGGCTTTATAATTTAGAATATCCTATAACCAGTGAGGTCTTCATAATTTCTGCAAATGCCTTGATTAGCATAAGCCATTTGAAAGACAAACCCCAGCCACCTAACAAAAAGTCTCCATAGTCATGGAGCACATTTGTTGATTAAGGGCCATAAGTGACTGCATGTACTGCATACAGCAATAAAACAACCCTGACCAGAAATTGGACGTCTGACTGAGCACTGAGTGTGTGTTTCTAAAGTGTGTGCAGATGTGACTTTGGGCGCACTATGTACAAGAATGTAAACACTGTCAGGTACTTCAAAGGTGCTGCCACTATGCTGCACTCATGTGAAACCTATACCTTTTCACTTAGTGACTAATGGCTAGATTATAGATTTAAACAATAAAGCCAAAAACAGTAAGTCAAACCAAATGGACCGTCATTACCTTTGACTTCTTTTGAGCTAATATCCTCCATGTGCAATTAAAATATAACAACAAAACATTTTTTTTCACTCTCTTGTTTTCTCAGCACTAATTTGTATCAGCATATTTTTGGCTAAACAAATCTGGTGACTGTGCCAAGATCATTAATGCCTGAGAAGGGCACAGAAGACAATGCTGTGTTTTCCTTGGCCTGAATACAACGTTGACCTGGGCCGATTTAACCAACTCAGGACCAATAAAGCATTAGAAAGGTTCAATATGTCCAGTGTAGAACAAAAATGCCTGGAAAAATTTGGATTTTTTATGATAAGAAAATGTTTGGAACTGGTTCAGGGTCTCTGTGAAAAAGGTAAGATCTGCAGTGAACCTGCACTCATTTTGACAAATGTTCTAGGCTACAGTGTCAGCTCATGTTCCGGTGACAGCGCTGGTGCAAGACTTCCTGTGTCCATGGATTTTCCAGACCTTCCATAAAGTTGACAGTTCTCAACATGCATCAAACAGAGGAAACGGTCTACCATTTTTTGGAGTAACTGATCAAAAGCTTGCAGTGTTTATAATAATAAAAAACTAAAACTAAAAATGAAATGAATCCCATTTGATTCCATATAAATGCATAAAATTGTTCTAAAATATCAATGTTGTGTAAGTTTTAACCTTTTGAACTTTAACCTTTGGGCAAATTCTGTATGTTTTTGTATGTTAATTAACATACTTTTATTTATTTACCAAAATAAATAAATGGAAAAAAATATATAAGAGACAGATATTGTTATTTTCAGGAGATCCTAGACTAACTAAAATATTTATATGAATTTGACAATGTTTATTTAATGTTAAATTTAAAAAAATGCACTTGCACCTACATTTTTGTGTGTTTCACTGGCTTATAAGAACACTTTACATCTAAAAAATCCTGTGTTTTTGTAGCTAAAAATGGAAGATCTTGGTTATTTGCAATGATTAGATTGACAAGGATATTTATAATAATAACTTCTTTGGTCCAAAAAAACTTAACAAAACAAAACAAAACAAACAAACAAAAAAACAAGCAAAAAACATTTGAATGTCCTTTATAATTTTCAGTATTTATGTATGCATTAGTATTTGTTAATTTCTCATTACTTTTATTCTGAAATTTGGACAGAGCAGTAAACATGGGCATTTAAACTGGGATTTAATTCAGTTGGAAACAAGTGAATTTTACTTGTATTCAAGCTGGATTACTTGCTGATATTTCAACACACAATGATGAGACTACCACAAAATGATTGTAGTTTGTTATGAATGTGGCATGTAACTGCAAAACACAGGTCTTGGATTGTAAGAGTTAATATGCTTTGAAATGAATACTGTGAACATGAAATCTATGCAGAATGATGAACAGACCCCATGATCATTCGAGAATGGCCAGTGAAAGATGGGGAACATGAAGAATTGGGTTATAAACAGATGCATGTTCACAATGCCTTGTATTTTCTTCAGAAATAGAGCAAACACAGAACTGCTACAGACATAGATTAATGTTCTCATAAAACTGGTTGCAACCCCTGGAAGTCTGACTGTGAATGATTCCACTGACATTTCCTAATTATGATGCCAGTTATTATGCCAGGTCTTCAGTTAAGCTCCTCAAGGCCTTACCAGCTGTGTCATCTGACTGGGGCTCAACCCATGAGAGGCATCCTTCAATGTAGGGTGGTTTCCTGAGGGGAGGGGGTCATTTTAATTATGTTTCAGGGTCTCCTGGCATGTGATACACAGTTTGGCATTCATAGTTCATGGTCATTCATGGTCAGATCAATCAATAGGGGGTCGAAGCAGAGATGGATTGAAGAGGTTCAGGGCTCATTACCAAAAATTTGGGTGATAGTCCAGGAAGCCCTAGCCAGGTGATACCTCGGCTCTAACCAATGGGACTGCTCACATTGCTGTATGTGTCCAGATACCATAGGAAAAATTATCATAATTTTTTGTGCTCCCTCAAAATGCTTACAGATTACAAACACACACACACACACACACACACACACACACACACACACACACACACACACACACACACACACACACGGTAAGGAGTGGGTGCTTAATTAAAACATCAACAAGGCATGAAATTGGTGCATTAATTCTAGCTTTGATTTCAATGTTTTGTACACTACACAAAATAAAGCTTAAAATGAAACAGCTGCACATTTTACATCAATATTGTCAGTGTTTCAGAAAACACATTGTATATTACCTGGGGTCTTGTTTCAACGTTATATGGTACATAATGCAGAATGAATGTATACTTTCTGTGACTTGAGAAGATTCCTCTTGTTGTAGTCCTCTCTATTTGAGGGTGTCTGCTCACATCTATCCATCCCCAGGATCTGAGAGGCAGTCAAGCAGGCCTTCAGAAACTCAAAGACTGGAAATTGGAAGCAATGTGAGAATTTATTAACCTCTTGCCTTGCCTGTGATTTCCACACTCTCTCTTTGGATCCTAAATATACGATTTTTTGGCCATGTAGAAATGACCATCTGACGAAGGCTTACCAATGCCTTGAAATAAATACCAGTTAGCCATGCTGGTGAGGCCGGCCCAGTCCAAGTGTGCTTTGGCTGGGATTTATTTAGAGGCTGATGTGTATTTTCCAGTTCACATGTCACAGAGGTCATCCAAACTCAAATGTCCTGTGCAATAAGGAGTGAGTGGTAAGGAAAAAAGGGCCAGTGCACTCCTACTATATCTCTCTGCTGAATGCAGTGAAGTAGGTTGAGCCAAGTTTTACAATAGCTGAGAGTAAAGCAAGCATATTTTATTTATGAGAAGGTTTATAGCAGAGGTATGTGCGTTGAAAGTAATGGTAATGTTTACAGTGAGGACAAATTGTTATGATTGAAGAAAAATGGAAACCTTACATTTTATATATTTAGAATGTTTAATATAATATATCTAATATATCAATACAATGTCTGGAGTTCACAAATATTTCTAATTGGATTTCTAATTGAATTCAAATTTCTCCAAACTATGCTCTTCAATCCAACACTGTAAATTCATTCAAGCTTTGTAAATTTTTAATTTATGCACATTTACACTATTTTGCCAGATAAAAATTTGTTAATTGCTGATAATTTTGTAATCAACCAAAATAAAAGTTCATTATGTTCAAAATATAATTAAAAAAACCCTGAAAATAATAATAATAAAAGTTTATATTAATGACATTTATTTCCAACTTTATTTACTCAAACTTGAAATTAAACATTCTAATCTATAAGCCATACTGATCATAAAACATAAAAATAAACAAATAAATACATAAATACATAAATAAATTTAAAATGTGTAACTTGTGTAAAATGTGTATATATAATTAAAATAAAATATTCATTAAAAAATGAAAATATAAAAGTTTACATACTGGAATGAAATTATGATAACAAATGGACAAGCAATAGAATCATGAACTGACTGGAAATATTCAGAGGAAAAGCTAGTCAACAAGATACCCACTGCTTTTTTAAAATAATTTAATAAAATACAATAAAATAAAATAACATGGTTTCTTTACTTGGTTTGTTAACTTAAATGCTTTGTGTCTCTAACCACTTATCGTTTAAATAATCTGCAGAGTTATATTTCTTTAAATTTGGTAAATGTAAATAACAAAATAAAAGTAATAAATAATGCATAACATTTAAATATGCTATAACGTTTGTATATGCCACATGTATTTATAATAATTCTATCACTGCTCAAACCATCTGAAATGAGAATTTTACAGGAGAAGAAAATCCCCTGTTAGTGGAAGGCAATGTAATATATATATGTGTGTGTGTGTGTGTGTGTGTGTGTGTGTGTGTGTGTGTGTGTGTGTGTTCTATTGCATAGTTTGGAATGTGAAAATGTCACTAAAAATGCAAAACTATAGGTGTGTCACAGTGACATATCTTTTGCTTTTAAAATGAAATGTACTTTGTCTTTATATTAAACTATACTCTGTATTTATGCATATATGGATTCAGTACATGTGCATGCTCACATGCAGACATGCACACACACACACACACACCACACACACACACACACACACACACACACACACACACACACACACACACACACACACCACACACACTGGTTTGTAATGTCTGGCTCCTTTGTAAACTCACTCTGCTATTCCCATCAGTGAGTCAGTATCGTATGCATGTGGTGAAGTTAAGCAGCTGGTCTTTGCAGATAAACAAATAATCCCTTCAAATAAAACAATAGGAAACTGAGGTCATGTAACACAGGAGTAGATAAATAAACAGCTTTAAGACCGTCTACCTGCTCCTGTTGGGTTGCTGAAGAATAACTGTCAGATGATTCCAAGGGAGGCTTCCTCCCACGCGCCTTCCACCTCCTGGCTCTCACTCGGCTTTCCAGAGCAGCGAGAGTTTGTGAAATGTAATTATTGGAGACATTGGTTTCATCTAATGCAGTGCTTGCCATAATAGAAAGGAAATGGCCAGCACCACAGGATGAATAAATGGATATTGGAAAAATAATAATAGGAGGGGGAAAAAAATCTGACTCCAATTATGACGCATGGGAATCCATGGTGATATTACATTGCAGAATAATTATGTTCTCTCCATGGCTCTAATACAATATTCTGAATACCTGTTTTTTTATTATTCAAGCCACTTGTCGTTACAATTCCTCAAGCACAACTAATTCTAATTTAAACTCAACATGTATAGCTCACTTTTTCGTAAAATGACGACAATTAGGTGGAGTCAAACTACATATGATTTTAAATTGGAGACATATGCACTGAACAAACAAGGTTTGTTATTATACTTTAAAGGGCCATTTTGTGAGAAACAAATGTTCTCTCACTTTTTGTAGTTGTATGTTGTTAAACATACAACTACAAGCTTGCATAGTTTATCCAAGTCTGATCATTTTTGTGTTGTTACACAGACCCATCACCACCTGTATCTCAGACTATAGTAGTTAAGCTTTGTCCATTCAATCCAAAGTCACATCCCATTTAGCCCCCAGTATATTTACAGATGTTATTATCCAGAGTTACTTACATTTAAATGATGTTACACAGGTGAGTGAAGGCAGTGTTTAACTGCAGTTGAAAAAGTTTAATGTTGTGCACTTGCCTGGCCTGTGTAGGCAGTCTTGTCATCCACTGTCAAACCCTTTGTATTCTACTTTTGGGCTTTTGGACTAGAGCAGTCAAGCTTAAACTTTATCCTTCATAAAATGTGATCCACATATTCACTGGCAGACGTTTCAGCTCTATCCATTCTTTCAGGTTGTAAGCAGTGTTTCAGTTCAGATTTCTCATCAAGGTGCACTACAGGGGTGCTTTTCCAGTACAATAATGGAGGGAAGCATTGAACTAACATTGTACGATGCATCACTAAACTAACATCTGAAGCTTTCCAAAACTGCCATACCTTGTTCCTACCACAGTAGTTTGAACTATGTTAATTTCAGCCACTATAGTCCAAATGAAACATTTCTGGATCTAATCGGTCTGACTTATTGGAATATTATGCCACCACCACCACCAAAAATAAAATAATAATATAATATAAAAACAATTAATTGTATGAATAATAATAATAATAATAATAATAATAATAATAATAATAATAATAATAATAATAATAATAATGATAATAATAATAATAAATGTAAGCAAGTATTATTAATTTCATTGCATTTATAGACTATCAGGAAAACATTAAATAAATAAATAAATAAATAAATAAATAAAATAGAAACCACTGGTATAATTAATATCAGATGAGCCCAGACTAAAATTTCAGTTCAGTGGGCTAGAAATGTGAGCATGACTGCAGAAGGTGATTAAGTACTGATTTCTTTAAGTACTGTAAAGATTTCAAAATTATCTTATATGATGTGTGTTTAAAACAAAAACTAATTTGGTAGCACATAATACATTTTAAATATCAGTCCACTACATATTAAATTCACTCCAAAATAGATTTCACATACTAACATTTATTTATTTTATTTTATTTAATTTATTAAGTTTATTTTATAAAATTTTGAACAGTTATGTAAACTCAGTGTTGAGAAAGTAGTTACTTTCTCAACAAACTGACTGCCACCCTGGATCTCTCAACAAACTGAACCACTATCCTGGAAAACACATCTCACCCCCTAGATGACTTACAGGTCAGACAGAAGAGCTCATTCAGCACTGTACCTACATCCAATTGCTACACTGACACTTTAACTACACATACATATCTGACTCGCTGAATGGCTGGACATTACTGCTATTCTATTCATATCTCTTTGTACAGACACTTTACATACATAAACAGACTCATTGAGCCTCAATGTGTACTGTATTGTCATGATTATTATCCACATAATGCTTATGCATGTACATATTACACACTTACTACTCACTTATGTTCTGTAGTACAGTAGTTATAGCTTTAGACTTAATTTTAGTTCTAAGTTATTATATTTAATATGTATCTTATTCATTATGTTTCATAGTAAGGCTTGAGTCTGTCCATCTGTCTGTCCCTCTGTTCATCCATCGTTTTAAAGTCTCTGTAATAAAAAAAAAAAGAATTTGGTCAAATCCAAGACATAAAAATGTGCTGGACAATTCTAATGTAAGAACAAATAAATAAATAAAAAAGCAGTTCCACAGAATGTTAGATGAACGCTAACAGACATGTTTCTCTGAAGGTCATAAAGAGGTTACATGCATAGAAAATTACACCTTTAGTCCTTCTTGATGTTTTGCATTTCCTCTATATAAAATCTTCCCAATCTTCCTCTAACCCTGCTTAACCTTGTTCCATGAAAGCAAACAACAATAAACCTGTTTGTCATGCAAGCTTAGAATTGGAGAATTTTGGATTATGGAACAGAGGGTTTTGGCAGGCCCTGAAGGCCAGGCTACAGGGCTCCCTGATTTCATCTCAATCAAATGACAGCAGCCTTTGCAGCTGCCTCCTTTCATTGTCTGCTAGTGGCCTATAAAGCAGGAGTGGTTTTAGTCTTTTAAGTTCAGCCAGCACTGTCACTACACATATCCGACCAGGCTGCATGGAACAGTTTTGCGTGGCTGACTGTGGGAACGACCCCTGTAGTTGCAAGACATTTACAGTATAGTTTATAAGAAATTGGACGACAGTATTCCTGTCTGTCTGACTCTGTACATCAGCACATTGGATCTGAAATGAAACAACAAGAACTAATATGCAGAATGACTGCTTAAATTTGAGGGTATTTACATGCAACCTGTGTAGACAGAGTAAAATGGAGACCATCTGAGGACCGGTTTGAAAAACACAGCCATGTAGAAACAACAGCCTTTTAAAACTGCAAAAAAATGAACTTACTTGAAAAGAAAATATCTTAAATTACAGAAACATCTAATTTTTTTAAATATGAATTTAGTACAAATTAAAAATATAAATTGTGACACCATAAGATGATCTGGCCATCCTTCCACTTCAACTTGGTCATGGTCGTGGTGGATCTGGAGCCTACCTGGTATCATTATACACAAGGCACGATACCACACGTGAGCAGTCACTCACACACTCATACATGGGGGGCAATTTAGCATGGCCAGTCCACCTCCAGAGTACCTGGAGGAAACCTTTGCAGACACACAGTGAACACACCAAATTTCTCACAGACAGCGAATTGAGCAGGTATTGAGCACACAACCCCAGGGCCCTGGAACTATGCAACATACACATGGTGCCATGATGGCACCCTACAATTCAAGTAATTTTATGCAGAGATATAATTCTTAATTTATTGGTCTTGATTAATTATTTAATTACATTAAATTTGTGCTAAATTGCTTGTGTTCACTGACTACATGTTATTATGTTAAGTATCTTAGAAGGTGATTAAGATTTTATGCTTGACATAACATTTTAAGTTCCAAACTTTGAGTAAATTTGGTAGAATATGACACAATGCTAAGAGTGCTGGGAGGGAGAAGGCTATCATATGATTCAAGTCATGCCACTAATGGAATGTCACTGGAAAGCTTAACATGCTTGGAGCAGAACACTAACTATAATCTCTAACATCATCTGACAAATGCCTGTGCTGACTAGCATTGTATTTGGTGAAGGCAGGGGGATCATCATTCACACCCATAAAGAGTGAGACCAGTGATGCTTTCTGGGACTATCAGCCACAGTTGAGTGTGACCTCACCAGGGATTGGACTGACAAAAAGTAACAGAGCAGTCTAATAACATTGGCTCTAATGAACACTGGTTCTAATGATAAACTGATGATACGGTTCTTAGGTGGTTGTGATTCTTGGAAGCTAAAAAGGGACATAAAGTTGTTATTTTCAATTTTTCAATTTAACCAATTGAGACTGGGATCAGTTGTTGTCAAACCATATCTCATGGAGAAAAGTAGAAATCAGAGAACATTTTATTTTATTATTATTTATTTACTGTTTTGAGGGTCCTGTTAAGACTCTCTCCATCCCCTACAATGTTCCCTAACACTAGGAAGGTGAAGACAAACACATGCTTCTTCCAATTTATGTTTACTCATATATCTGCCTGATTATTGCTATTATATTGATATTATATTCCTATGCCTCTCATAGGAAAGTCCCCACCCAATGCCAACCAGGAAGGCTAACCAGTGCATAGCACTGGGTTTGATGTGGGGAGAAATTTACCCACCCATTCACCTGTGATTTGAGCCTGTCAGCTCCAGATCATAGTGCTAGTGTGTTAAACTGCTGAGCCACTCAGAAACCCTGTAATAAGAGAAAGTTGTCATGGCATGGAAAATTGCAGCTGAATTTATCTTGTAAGTAATTTATCACATGAATTAGGGTTTGATGCTTGGTTTTGCTAAGTTGCCACTGTTTGACGCTTGAGCAAAGCTGTTGCCCACTCTGGTTCCAGGTCGTAGTAGCGTATATGACCCCATGATCTGAATCTGAATATGCAGAGAGAGAATTTGGGAGTACTGTATAACAATTTAAAATGAGTTACTAGTAGAAGATTTTTGTTCATTTTTCATGTTAAAGGATTTTCTGTTGGAATTATATACTGTAAAAATGGTTGCCCATTCAACTCATCTCCAGTAGTGACAGCACTGTTTCACCATGTGAGAACTGTGTGAAATCACTATAGTATATAATAATGATGTCTTATAATAGTGGCCCTGTCTTTGCACCCCTTGATCTATTGTATGAGGCCAGGCTTTACAAAGTCGCCCTCCAACCCTTAAAGACATCCATAAAAAGGACTCATATAGAACAAGTTGTGATTAAATTCCAACAACCTAATGATCTGTCACTGAACTTCCTATTCGATTAAAACTGTGGCATGTCCCATTAGAGCCAGAGCACTTGCAGCTGACAACTGACTACAAATTGAATCAATTTTGTTCACAGCATAAGGCAATCAATGTTGAGCTGGGAAATAATGTGGCGGCATCTCCGCAATTGAATTGCAATAGCAAGTCAGCCCAGTTTTTACCAAGCTTGGACAAAACTATGGAGCCAGACCAAAGCAGATGGAGAATTTATCAGAGTTTCCTATTTTCTGTCTCTAAATGAGATGGATCATTCTGTGAAAGGTCATATTTGGACCATTTCTGGACGTCTGGCTGAAGATTAAAAAGCAGGAAAACATTTGATTGGTCTGCAACACTCATCATAAAACTAAATCTGTGTCTTTGTGAATCTCAGGGCTTTCTCAAGAAGTTAAGAGAAGAAAGAGCAAGTTCTACTGAAGCAAAACACTGGGTGCAATTTACACACAATAAACTTTTGGAGTGGGATGCAGTAAGCATTGCATGATGTCAGCTTCTCCTAAGTTAGTAAGTCCATGCTGTATGCTGCAATGCTTTTTCAAAAAAGAGGAAAACTGAGTGATGCTTTAATGCAGGCCGGTTGGTTTGCGTGCTTGGACTTCAGTTATTGTTGAACAGTGGTGCTCTGATCGTCTATTGTCTTCTCACAATGCAAGTCTTCATTTTTTATAAGGCTAATGGACTCCAGCAGGAGGCAAACATCTATTGCTCCATTCAGGTTAACATTGCTTTCTCTCTCTCTCTCTCTCTCTCTCTCTCTCTCTCTCTCTCTCTCTCTCTCTC
>CM067511.1:12482268-12496571 GCA_034509495.1 Acestrorhynchus altus | reverse complement strand
GAGAGAGAGAGAGAGAGAGAGAGAGAGAGAGAGAGAGAGAGAGAGAGAGAGAGGGCAGATATAAAGTTGTAATAAAATAAATGGATTGGGTTTATTTTGTGTATTTGGTCTCATTTTTTATCATATACTGTATGAACTGACTTTCATTTCAGTGATGATATGATTATAATTTGCTTTGCCTTTTTGGTAATAAAGCATTCTGATTTGTCTTGATTTGAAAGAGCAAAAGCTAAGCTGTTGCTCAGCTCTTTAGAAGAGAAGTCGTGTCTGAAGCAGAGCTGAGACTCTGGTTTTTCATCACTACCCTTTACAGCACTACAGTTTCTTTAAGGCAAAGCATGTCAAGATGTTAGAAGTGATATCAGCCTCCGACTCTCAATAAAAACTGATTCACAGGCTTTTCTTCAGCTTTTTCTACAGGTGATGGAGAGGTGCTAAGCTATGATGTAATACTGCTATTTTCATAACCCCGACCTGAAGTGCACAAAGACGGCCGACTGGGGACGCACAGACAGGCAGATAGAGGAGACCTTGTCTTTTTCTCCTCTGTCTGTCGTTCTTTTTCCCCCTGCCTGCTCTGATGGAGTTTTATTGATTGGCGCTGCAGAAAACCTCACTGCATTTGGAGAGGATTTTCTGTCATCGCTCAGATAAAGAAGAGAAGAAAAAAAGGAGACAAAAAAATCATAATCCTAACAGCAGGCTCTCTGGCAGTGGAGAACATATCCGACTTAAAGCCACAGGAGCACCGACCTGGTTAGTTCCACTGGGAATGTCAAAGTGGTGCTGAATGTGAGAGCTGTTCTGATCATACATGGCTGAGCTCAAGACCTCAGATATCCTCTTTTTACAATGAAAATCTGGGTGTTTTTTTACAACCATTAACTGGATTAACCAGTAACTTTTTATTTAAGAGGTTATTTGTAAGTGAGGAATTTGAGAAATTGTTGCCAAGTTAGGAATTTGAGATGTTATTTCTAAGTTAGGAATGTGATATGTTATTGGTAAGCAAGGAATTTGAGACATTGTTGCAAATTAATATATTATTGGCAAGTTAGGGATTTGAGATAGTGTTGCTGAGTTGGGAATTTGAGATCTGCTAACTTAGGAATTTGTGATGTCATTGTTAAGTCAAAATTTTGAGACAATGTTACTTTTTTTTTTTAAAGTTACTTTGCAAAATCAAGCAAGTAACATGACATTGGATAAGTCATTTATATGAATTAGGAACAGTATTATTAAGCTAAGTATTTAAAATGTTAGGAATTTGAGTGTTAGGAATTTTAGACATTGTTAGTGAGTTAGGAATTTGACACTGTTACATTTGACATCCCTTTTGAAAACTTTTATTCTGAAATTTTAATGAATTACTTAAATGAAATTATCAATGTGTTCCCATTTGGCAAGCCCTGACTAAAAGGCTGTATTACTCTGCAAATCCATGCATTCTATGGTTTATGTTCAGCATTACTTGATATTTAGATATATCCTCTGCAGCCTCTGCTTTGACCTTGCTCTGACTGTGTACCTGAGCATGAAGTGGGTAGTTCAGCTCAGCGTTAAGGCCTGCGGAAGCTTCCTAATAGCCATGTGGTACTAAGATGTCTGTCTGTCACAGCTGATCTGAGCTGAGGGGCCGCTCTTCTCTGGCTGGACAATTACTGTCAAATTCCAATCTACTCTGTAATGGAAAATAATTAGGAGGCTGAAAATGAGTTTTCTAACAAAATGGCCTCTCCTCTCGAGCACAATCGCACCTGGCAGATGGAGGCAGAGGGGCTGCTTTACTACAGGATCACTAGTTCATCATCTACGAGGCATTCAGCAAACACAAACTTTCAAACTTAAGAATCTGACCTGAATACCTAGGGTGGATTCAGGTCTTTTAGGCAATAAGCTAACAGGGAAGACTATAAGAAGGTTATATTTACGGCAGTGTTTGATAAAACATTCCCAAATGTCTTAATACCAAAATACTGTACTACATAACTAAACACTCTGTCCCCCAAACAAGATACCAAACAAGAGTTCCATAGGATGTAAAGCATTGTCCCAACATAACCACACAACTATCCCACATGACACTGTCCTCATCATACCAAAACATTGTCCAATATAACTAAACACACTGTGTCCATTATACCAGAAATCTGACCAATATTACTAAACACACTGTGTCCATTATTCCAGAACTCTGACCAATATTACTAAACACACTGTCCCCATAATACTAAAACACTTCCCATATGGCTAAGTGCATTGCTCTCTTAATACCAAACAAATGTTCCATGTGCCACTCTCCTGATAATGTAAAATGACTGAATAATGATATAATATGTCTTTAATACCTAATGCACCTTCCCCATAATTGATTTCATCATGCACTCTATTATTGCATATAAAATAAAACAAATGGACACAAATATTGATAGTTGAACATATTGTTGTGGCAAGATCAGGTCATGGCTGGTCAAAAACCTTCAGAACCACTGTCTAACTGTATGTACCATGAAACCCGAATTTCGCTATACACTGGTCTGTTTTCAACAGTTTTATCACATTAGCCATCACTACAAGAATAATGGCAGAGGCTTATATATCATGGCAGAACTTGCACAAACCTGGCAGTTGTATCCATCTTATGCTGATGGATACACATTCCATTTCACATGAGTCTGAAATATTTGCTGGGTTTTATTAATAAAAACTGTGGAAGGAAACTCTGCCACGTTCCACCGGTTCCAAGCTGTGATGGTCATATGGCTTCAGGGAAACTGTAAAGAACCAACTGACTACTTCATAATGGGGCATTATGCATAGCTCAGTCATGACATAAATCACTGCGACTGCACTTATTCGATAGCAGCAGTGGAGATCAGTGCTAATGTGATGTGACAATCATATCTTGTTAAGAAGCAAACTGATTAAACAGAAAGAGCATTTGCCACTCTCACACTTGCTCTGCCATCTGTATTCCACAAGCAGACCAACTAGGTGAACTGTTATTTTTGTATGTGTTTATGATTTGTGTGCATGGATTTGTGGGATTTCCTGTAGGAAATAATTCGTAGCCTTGGGTTCTAAAGCGCTGCACACAAAAATGTAAATTCAAGGCCAATTTGGGTCACTGTGTCCTGCTTACCACCCATAATTGTTATAATGCTCTTTTTGTGTTTACCTTTAAATAACATATAGTTTATTTCAAGCACTGTCATAACAATTAGCAACATTTTAGGATAGAAACACGATCCGCAGCACTTTACATTACAGCTTGGTAATAAGTGGGTGATTACATGATAATATGGCAACAACTTCTCAGTCAATTAGTCAGTCATTATCTTATCTGATCTTCCTGAATAGGGTCATAGTGGATCCAGAGTCTACCTGGAATCATTGAGTGCAAGGCAGGAATATCCCCTGGACAGTGTGCCAGTACAATTCGTTTTTATTTTTTAAAATAATTTTATAATATATGGGTTATTAAACCTAACCCTCACTCTAACCTTAACCTTAATTGTAAACTCTAAACTTAACCCTTACTCTAACCCTAACCTTTTTTTTTTAATTCTTTTTTTAAAATTGTAATGGAAAACCATGAGCGTTGCTGCTGCTGTGTTGTAGCTTCGTGTACATTCTGGTTTGTTTGCATTTTGTTTGCATTTGTGAAATACTGTGTAAAGTCTTGGGGTGCACATGATTATTTTTGGATGTATTTTTGGAGATCTTGTAGGCCATATCAGTGACAGCAGTCTACAACATTTCAACATATATGTTAAAACCTGAATGTTTTTATTACTATTAATTATGATTTACATATTCTATTCTCTCTTTCACTCATGGTTTCAAAGCTCATTAAAAAAATAAGCTGAATGTGCAAAAATGAAACTACACAGCTGATGAAAACTTGATTCCCTTCATGTTTTGGCAAAATCTATGTCTATGCATTGGCCAAGTTAAATGCTACTATGCTGTTTTTGTAATGGTAGCAGGTCCCCACTACTAGTCAAGAGTTTATATACCATATATCCCTCAACCACCTTCATTAACCCACAGGTACGCCATATGTTAGCTTTTATTATGTGTGCTGCACATCTGTACATCACACTGGGAAGCATATACAGTAGTGTACCTGGCAGAGCCAAACATAATAACATAGTAGGCAGTTGGAACACGCAAAGGTCATACATATCCATAACCAACAATGTGACCTTGAACTTCATTGCAATGATTTATGTTGTGCAATAACAATATCCCATAACCTCTCTTTTAAGTTACATCCTGGAGTTGTTTTATTTCTTGTTGAGAGGACACAGCACCATAGATTAATGCTTCAATCAATCCTCCCAGTTCATTTCTGGGACAAAAGTGACTTTATCTGGCCTGCCACCACTTTCACTTGCTTAGGCCTTTGGAGAGGCGTTTTTGTATTTAAATTGCATATTTTGAGGCTTCTCAGGGGAAGGGCTAAAATAAAAATGAGTTCTTTGCATGCCTGGCACAGGAATTTACAGCGGCTTTTGCCCAAAAATCCACTCAATAACAATTCATTCAGCTGTCAGCATGCTTCACACACCGCCCGGCCTACTTTTTCTCTTCGAGCCACTGTCTCACACCACTTGTGATATTTTGGTTGTCTTACATGAGCAATTAGAGAATATAAAAGTGTTTAGATATGTCCCCTCCTTCAGACCCTGAAAGACCACAAGATGTTTAATTCATGAGCCCAGCTTTTGGCAATCACTGTAGGAATGCCTGCTACAGAACTGTGCTTATTCATAACAATTGGTGTCCCCTTGCTTATGCATGCCAGAACAATACTTCATGGAAGCTGAAAAATGTATAGTGTGTATGAGATTGTGCATGGTTTTTGTCACCTAGCTCACAACATCTCAGTATTACACAGATCATCTGGATCTGGATTCTAGAAAAAAAAGGTATTATTTTTGCCAATAAAAATAAAAAAGGTGTTTTTGCCAATGCATTCATAGTCAGAAGTGGTGTAAAAATGCTTCAATGCATGTGACTTAATTTCTGGAGATATGGCCAAAAACTTTTGACAGTTGTCACTGGAACGTAGCTGAGTGTGAAGCGGCTGGGATGAGAATCAGCACCTCCAAATCTGAGGCCATGGTGCTCGACCAGAAGAGGGTGGCTTGCCCTCTCCAGATTGGTGAAGCTGTCCAGCCCCAAGTAGAGGAGTTTAAGTATCTTGGGGTCTTGTTCACGAGTGGGAGTTAGAGATTGACAGGTGAACTGGTGCTGCCGCCACAGTCATGCGGTCAGTGTATCGGACTGTCATGGTGAACTCAAACTACGTTCCTACCCTCACCTACAGTCATGAGCCGAAAGGACAAGATCGCGGATACAAGCGGCTGAAATGAGTTTCCTCCATAGGGTGGCTGCCTTAGAGATAGGGTGAGATCCTTTATCACCCAGGAGGAGCTTTGAGTAGTGCCGCTGCTCCTCTACATCGAGAGGAACCAGTTGAGGTGGCTTGGGCACCTTTTTTGGATGCCCCCTGGACGCCTCCCTGTGGAGGTTTTCCAGGCACGGCCCACCGGGAGGAGACCGCGGGGAAGACTCAGGACACACTGGAGGGACTATGTCTCTAGGCTGGATGGATGGATGGATGGACTTTTGACAATTAGATGTTTTGAGCTTCATGTCACTGCCTGAGGGGTAAAAAGCATTCTACCTTATTCAAAGAACTACTCCCAAGATAGGCCATCACTTCTAGTATATATGCAGTCATTTTGATAGATTGAAAAGAGGTTCATAAGGTCTGCTGACCAAATTATTAGGGTCAGGCCTTTTCCTGTTAAGCAGCCTACTTTACATTAAACAATACTACCTTGCAATGTAAATATGCAAACAAAACCTAACCACATATCTCTGATGTTAAATTGTCTTTTGATGTCTTTTCATGTATTTTCAAATCTGCAGGGTTTACTTTAAAGGAGACATTAAATATATATATATATAAGTGATAAAAGTGCTTTGCTGTTCACTCAGATATCCTTAGCTTGTTAGAAAAGGCTAGGATCCAGAGATTCCTCAAACTTGCATGTTGTCAAATAAAATGTCAGATCAGAGACTAACAAGATTCAGGGTAATTGTAAACATTTAAGGAATTATAAACTCTTGAAACTCTTGTAAGTCCACCAGCAAATTAACATTACACCAGTACACCAGAGTATTAGAACAGACGTGTGGGGGTCCAGTGTACACTAACTATGTATAAGTACTGAGACAAGAGGAGGAGGGCTCCCCCTTTGTAAGTCTGGTTCCTCCCAAAGTTTCTTCCTCTGCTCTGAGGGAGTTGTTCCTTGCCACTGTCCCCATTGGGTTGCTCACTGGGGGTCTATTTCTTATCTTATCCTGTTCCTGTATTGTTAACCTTTTTTATTTATTTATTTATTTTTTGTAAAGCTGCTCTGTGACAGCATCAGTTGTGAAGACCACTGTACAAATACACTTTGATTTGATATGATTTGATTTGGATGACTGAGCTCTTTGCACCCCAGCTTGCTGCTGTTTGCTGCTGCAAGGGTCTGATGGTCCACATAGGAAGGTCAGCTAGACGGGAGATGCAGTAGTCTAGTCTTGAAATGACAAGACTGAAAAAGCACCTGAGCAGCCTCTCTAGACAGAAAAGATTGAATTCTCCTGATTCTGTTAAGGGCAAATCTGCATGACCGAGTCAGGTTTGCAACTTGGGCCTAGAACTTTCTACCTGTCTTCCTAGCAGCTATCCCTTAAGTTCATCTAGAATTGATATCTGGAACTCCACCCCTGCAATTCACACCTTAACCAACCTGTTTTCAACAGGACATATATAGTATAGACTTAGACTAGGCAGACAAAAGTTACTAATGAAGTAAATCCAAAGAAACGGCCTAACTTTACAAGCAGAGAATGACACCAAGTGAAGAAAAGCACACTAATGACACTCAAAACTGCGAGCACACTCATGACATTTTTTCATCAAGATATGTTCACACAATATAAAAGAGTTTTTTGATTGAGTCAAAAAGTGATTAACAATAGTGAATTTTTTTAGCAATCCAAGCACAAACTCTTTTGTAGTTCCATAAAGAACAAGTGGTATTAACAGACAACTTATCACTTTATTATTAAAAAGCAACCAGGGTTAATAAAGCAATATGCATACTTGTAATGATCTTTTTAAGCCTTATCAGGCATATTATTTGCTGCTTATTATGATATTGTTAAAAATGATTTCAAGTAAATTAAAAAGAATTTTTTTTATTTGTATGATATTATATAGGACAATACAGTGGCCTGCAAAAGTTCTCTCTTCTGTGAAAAGTTAAGTGATTAAGCTGAATTTAATTGCTGTCCAAAAGCCATAGCATTAAAGATGAAACATTCATTTTAACATTTTAAACCACATTAGAGTGTTACTTTTGTTTTAGAACTATACATTATTTAAAAAGTTACAATTAATTAGCTTGTATGGGCTATGGCTTGTCGTCGTTAGGAAAGGGCAGGTGATGCAAAAGTTTCTTAAACCTTGTCCAAAAATTCAACAGCCACGGTCTCCTCTACACAGCTGCCTAACACTCTGAAATTTAAAGAATTATTCTCAAGACTGCAAAATATAGCAAAATGTTTCAATATATCTCTGTCCCTAGTTTATATTGCAACTAAAAATGGTTAACAGTGGAGGTTTAAATATCTTAATCATACTATAAAATAATAAAAATAAATCATATAAATATGTATTACAAAAGCACAACTTCTAGTCATCTGGACATTACATAATGTTTATACTTTTATCCATTTATGTAGGCTAATAACAGTCAAATATCCCAAGAGAAGACAAAGTAAATCTGCTAGCGAATATGAATAAATTCATGTGTAAGAGTGTTACACTGACTTCTACAGCACTCCAGACATTGGCAAAATCATTTGTGGAGGTGAATAGCTATGTCTCTAAGCACCCAAACAAGATAAGTCTTGCTCAGACTATTTTCCTTGTGATAATGCAGACAATGACAGAGTGAGCAGACCTACTTTAGATATCTATTGGAGCACTTGGGGGCCATTACCCATGTATGTCCACATTCTTTGAAAGCATGGCTCTGGACAATTAAACAACTGCATTGATTTGATTTACTCCAGGAACCACCACATTAATCTCTATTTGTCCTAGTCATCATTACGCCATGGCATTAGAACACACTCCCTTTACAAGGGGTCAGCAAATGGTCTTCTGATACACAATTTTTCCCAACTCAAAAATAAACTGAATATTAAAAGCAGCAATCAAACCCAATGAAAACTGTCGCTTGCCTGACATTCAAACAGACCCATACAATTGCTTCCCTCAGCAAAGTGGAGGCCTATATCTATGTGGTATCACTCTTCAGTCTTCTCTGACCGCTCTGTAATAATAAATTGCTGGACCCACCAGCGTGTTTAACAGGACTAGAATGAAGTGTTGCATGCTGAAAGCATTTGTAATAGAGACCTGATCTGACACATGAACGTTAACTCTCTGTCTGTGCACATGGTCTGCAGAGACTTTGAGTAAAATAACTGGATGAATGCTGATTAATCTTGTATCATCACTGGGTTGTTCCTCCTCTTTATTACTCCACCAAACTGACAATCCAGCTCATAATCAGATACCATTAAGTCATGTTCTGGACATTATATCTAGCAAGAGTAAGAAGAAGAAGGAAAGGAAAGTTGTAAAAATGACGTATAGTCTTTCGGAGACCCATCAAAAGCAAAGGAAGCATGACAGATTCAACTCAGTCAGCATGACTTGGCACAGTCGTCCACCAAAAAAGTGGCCAAAAGCTTTCTTTGGTAAATGAAGACAGGAAGTCAGTGAGTATAATTTCCTTAATCTATACTGTAACCTTTCTGTGGCACAAGGCACTTTGTCCACATGAAAACTAATGAGCTTTATTACGAGGGAAAATCCCCCAGTAGGCTAGGGCCAGTGTGAGTGGGACTCAGCTCCAGATGGAGGGCTAATTTCCATTCGGCTTAAAAAACGCCCCTACAGAGCCATGTTAATGATCTGAACCAATGATGAGATCATATCCTTGCCAAAAAAAAAGAAAGAAAGAAAGAAAGAAAGAAAGAAATAGAGATCAATGATAACATTTGAATATAGCAATGAAATTACTGCTGCCGCATCATGCTTTAACCCCGTTGCTCTTCGCTAATGGTGAGCATTAGACTGCCCATGTAAATGTAGCATAATAAAGGTATTACAGTCCCAGACTTCTCAGTAGCTGTTCACAAACACATTGAACAAGGTCAAAAAGTCTAGCAACTTCAGTTAGAGTGAGAATAAAGAGTGGTATTGAGCTGCCCACTCTGCACACTCACAGCTGAGTGAAAGACATTGACAGTGAGATAAATGAGAGTCTTCTGACTAGGTATCAAGTGAAGGACACATAATGTCTCTTTCACATCCTTTGCAACCCAGACAGCTTTCCACTAGGTTAACACGTACTTCTGCCATACAGTCGTCTGCTGCACTCAGTGCAAAAAGAGAAAGAGTGCTGTTTCAACTCACTCAAATGTAGTAGTCCTACTGTCACACTCGTCTGCCCACCCCATTTAACATGGCACTCAAGAAAGCCTCCCATTCCACTCACAAAGCAATAGCACAACCTGTTTTTGAAAAAGACCATGACTTTGTGTAGCTGTTTTGAAGTACTTTGTCATCTCTTTGGCTCCAGGGGTTGGGAAATGGGTGGAGGGGGGAAAACATTCCCCAGCTACCTCCGCACTCTAGACATAAATAGTGTAGTGGAGGAGAATTGTGGATAATGCCGTCTCCAAAACAGTTAAGCAGCAAAGAATGCGTGTCTTTATATGGGACAAATCCACACCATATGTGTTTATGTTTAAGAGAAAGGCTGGCCCACTCTGCTCCAGCAGGCAATGATCAGTTGGGAAAGTCAGATCTTACAGGATGGCAAGTAATGAAAAAAAAAATCCTTGTGAGGAAAAGTTGGACCTCTTTCCAACCAAGTGTCCTCTTTCTTCAAGGAGGGCAGTGGAAGCAACTGCACTCTAGAGCCAAGGAAATAATTGTTCATTGTCCTTATATCTATCATTTCTGGAGAGAAGCGGGGAAAGAGCCTATCCTTGCCAAATCAATGATAATTTATCTGATTATTATTATTCATAGTCCTAAAATATGTAATTTCTGGAGAAAATGGGGAAGATAATCTTGGAGATCCAGCTGATCTAGTTGATCAGGATACCCCATGACAGTTGTTCCCAACCTCGATTCAAGGCTGCATTTGCTATCTTGCTTTGTCTTGTGTTTTCTCTGCTCCCACATACCCAGTTGAACTAAAAAGATCTTGTTGGAAAGCTGATTTGTCCAACGAGTAGAAAAAATGCAAAATGTCCAGGGCAATGGAACTCCAGGATCTGGGCTGTTTAACAAAATTTATTTTGGTGTTTCTCTTCCATTTCTCTTCAAGAGTGTTTACCTCTGAGCTAAGCTGGAACTTAGTACACAGCAAGACCATGTCAGAGATCAGGTCATATCCAGATCTGAGGAAATACCACGCGTAGTATCCTGGGCCACATGGCAAACATAATAACTCTTTGTGTGGTCATTGAACTCTTGGAATCAATTAAACATTGAGAGGCTAGACAGCATAAAATAAGCACTGTTGCAATGGGAAATAATACAGCAGAGACCTAACAACATATGCCATGGCTTCTTCAAATGAAGTTTCTCATTTTCAGTACTCTTACAGCTTCTTTAGTGCCCATGAGGTAGGACATAAGCCCACACGCTGTGGCCAGGCAGATGTGGGAATTACTGTTAAGTTAAAGCATACGCGACATAGCAGGGCCCGCCATGGAGAATCGGCCTGACGGGGGAATGCTTGCATTTGGTAACGATGACTATCTCTACTGGAACATATACAGTTCATATGGTTACATATGATATCCTCCCTGTGCAGCTTTTCATGACTAGCTTGAATGTGTGGACTCCTGCCAGCACAAATCCCTCAAGGCAGAGATAATTATTTATAGCAACCATGTCGATGGATGGTGGGTGAATAGTATAAGCTTGATTTTCAGTCACCTTTGTCTTACTTTTCCTTCGCGCATTTGCTCTTGACTTCATCACATTCAACACCCCCCCCATCAAACTTCCACCCCTTAGGGTGAGATTGCTGCTTCGTTTAATACAAGCAGAATGTCATGCAGCTCAGAGGCACCAGCATTACTTCCGGCTGGCTGGCGTCCACCTGCCCCGTAATTAATAAAGAGCTGCCATTTAGCACAGCTCTCTGTCTTGCACTTTGATTTGCCTGTCTAAAGCTATTAAAAGCCCCTCTGGAGGTCCAGGCAGGAGGCCTCGACACAACCACATCATCCTGATTCCCATGCCAAATTGAAATGAATGTGTCACAACCTAGAACAAAAGGCAGATAGAGAACAGAATGTTGAAACTTCCAGATGAGCATTTGTTAGATTGATTATTTTTAAAGCTTGTCTCCACTAAAATAGACAGTTTTCTTCTTGGATCTGAAAAGTAGTGACAGAACATTGATTTCAAACCATTAAAACCCATTTCTAATAAAATATAAAGCAACGTTATGTTGTAATCCTAAAAAATTCAAAATCGTTGTGAATTGTTAAAGTTAGTCAATTAAATTAAGTAAATTCTTAATCAAAACATAGTCAAATTCATACAAATATTAAACATGTAAACAAACAAGATTAGATTAGAATCTTCTGAAAATAATATAATAAAATAATACAGTGGGGAAAATAAGTATTTAGTCAGTCACCAATTGTGCAAGTTCTCCCACTTAAAAAGATGAGAGAGGCCGTTAATTGACATCATAGGTAGACCTCAACTATGAGAGACAAAATCTGAAAAAAAAATTGAGAAAATCATTTTGTCTGACTTTTAAAGAATTTATTTGCAAATAATGGTGCAAAATAAGTATTTGGTCAATAACAAAAGTTCATCTCAATACTTTGTTGTATATCCTCTGTTGGCAATGACAGAGGTCAAACGTTTTCTGTAAGTCTTCACAAGGTTGGCACACACTGTTGCTGGTATGTTGGCCCATTCCTCCATGCAGATCTCCTCTAGAGCAGTGATGTTTTGGGGCTGTCAGCGGGCAACACGGACTTTTAACTCCCTCCAAAGGTTTTCGATGGGGTTGAGATCGGGAGACTGGCTAGGCCACTCCAGGACTTTGAAATGTTTCTTACGAAGCCACTCCTTTGTTGCCCTGGCAGTGTGCTTGGGATCATTGTCATGCTGAAAGACCCAGCCACGTTTCATCTTCATTGCCCTTGCTGATGGAAGGAGGTTTGCACCCAAAATCTCACAATACATGGCCCCATTCATTCTTTCATGTACACGGACCAGTCGTCCTGGTCCCTTTGCAGAGAAACAGCCCCAAAGCATGATGTTGCCACCCCCATGCTTCACAGTTGGTATGGTGTTCTTTGGATGCAACTCCGCATTCACTGTCCTCCAAACACGACGAGTTGTGTTTTTACCAAATAGTTCTACTTTGGTTTCATCTGACCATATGACATTCTCCCAATACTCTTCTGGAACATCCAAATGCTCTCTAGCAAACTTCAGACGTGCCTGGATATGGACTGGCTTAAGCAGGGGGACATGTCTGGCACTGCAAGATCTGAGTCCCTGGCGTCGTAGTGTGTTGCTGATGGTAGCCTTTGTAACGTTGGTCCCAGCTTTCTGCAGGTCATTCACTAGATCCCCCCTTGTGGTTCTGGGATTTTTCCTCACCGTTCTTGTGACCATTTTGACCCCACGGGCTGAGATCTTGCGTGGAGCCCCAGATCGAGGGAGATTAGTAGTGGTCTTGTAGGTCTTCCATTTTCTAATTATTGCTCCCACAGTAGATTTCTTCACACCAAGCTGCTTGCCTATTGCAGATTCAGTCTTCCCAGCCTGGTGCGGGTCTACAATTCGGTTTCAGCTCTTTCATCTTCACCATAGTGGAGTTTGGAGTGTGACTGTTTGAGGTGTCTTTTATACTGTTAACGACTTCAAACAGGTGCCATTAATACAGGTAATGAGTGGGGGAAAGAGGAGCCTCTTAAAAAAGAAGTTACAGGTCTGTGACAGCCAGAAATCTTGCTTGTTTGTAGGTGACCAAATACTTATTTTCCACCATTATTTGCAAATAAATTCTTTAAAAGTCAGACAAAATGATTTTCTCAATTTCTTTTTCACATTTTGTCTCTCATAGTTGAGGTCTACCTATGATGTCAATTACAGGCCTCTCTCATCTTTTTAAGTGGGAGAACTTGCACAATTGGTGACTGACTAAATACTTATTTTCCCCACTGTATCTGGCATGTGTGACTATGTCTTATAGATAAAAGTATGTCAAACTACAAAAACATCCCACAAAATGGGTTCCTACAAAAAGAAAAACAAAAAATGAACATGCGCACAAATTGAATTAACTAGACAATCACTACAAACATCAAATGTGGAACAATAAATATTTTCAGATAAAGTTTTTAACTTATTTTATATTTGTTTGAATTACAAAATAAGCAGTGTGAAATGTAGGCCTTCACTGTGGTGGGCAATGCAGCTGCATCTAATCCGGTGATCATTGATTTTGTTATACAGTGTAAATGGTTGCCAGTTGCAAATTAACTAAAATGACTTTGGAATTTTTGTCTTCGATAATCACTGTGTCTGGAGAAAGTATGTGTAAATTGCTTTCTGGTGAATAAAGTGTGTTCTGTTGCACAACCCAGACTGCCATAGAGTGGCATCACTGTGACGCTCATCACAATAGTCCTGTGTGGCCACAGCTGTCCAATGTCATTAATCACAGTCTCACTTCCCTTCCATGATCTGACTGTAGCTCTATCTCCCCCTTGACTCACACACTCTCCATCTTTCTCTTTCTTTCTCTCTCTCTCTCTCTCTCTCTCTCTCTCTCTCTCTCTCTCTCTCTCTCTCTCCTCTTTTCCTGCTGTGAGGATGCTGCCATAGAGAAGTGTGGTAAAAGGACAGTTTAAGAAAGTGTGATCAGCTTCACAGACAGAGGCCCTGCTTGACTGACTGTGCTTGCATGTATTTGTGTGTGTGTGTGTGTGTGTGTGTGTGCGTGCGTGTGTGTGTGTGTGTGTCTCAGGGAGGAAAACACAAGCTGAGAGATGGCTTTTGTTTATGAGTGAGGCAGTGGGGGTTGAGGGACCATCCACGGTAATTTACGGCACAACACACACACACACACACACACACACACACACACACACACACACACACACAC